>AMYF01000137.1:0-121087 GCA_000315175.1 Herpotrichiellaceae sp. UM238 | reverse complement strand
AATTAGGAAATTTAAGAATTCGCGCCTTCTAATCTATCTCGGGGTTGTGTTATCCTAGCTATTTCATCCCTAGGATGATATCGTACTTGATACTGGCAATATCTAATAATATTATTTCTTCGTGGTCCCTAATGTTGAGCCGTATTTCTCGTAGCTTATTTCTAATCTATCCGTCTTCGTAATCGATAGGCGTCCTATCTGCTACTATTAACGGGTATGGTCGGTCTTTCCTTCTTCTAAATACTGCTAGCTTTTATTCTATCTGCACGGATATATAGCTATGATTTGCTCCTGAGTCTACTATTACCTTTACCGGCTCTCCTTCTAATTTAGCCTTGAGGACTAGGTAAGTCGTAGGGTTAGTGCTTAGTGCATTCAACTCTTAAGGCGTTGCTAGAGAATAGTTGTGCCTCTGATAGCTGTTCTCTATTCGTTTTTTGCAAAGTAGATATGCGTCTTTAGTTCCTAACACTCTATCTTATTACAGGTGTGTCCTTGTTCTATAAGCTGGTTGTAGAGTTCTAGTAGGATTCCGAAGTAGGGGTGTCTAGGGTTAACGTTAAAGCGATGGTAATGAGTCGAGTAGTAGTCTAGACAATTGACATCGTCGCACTTAAAATTTCCTAGTAGGTATTCGGTATATCCCCTTTCGTCGAGTATAGCGACTAAGGTGCCGAGGTATGGGTCTTATACCTCGTATTCTTATCCTACCTATATCGCTTGTTTTACTTCCTCGGGTAGCTCTATCTCTTCTACTTTATAGTTATTTCCTTAGTGCATATAAGGGTTACTAGAATACGGGTATTCTGCTCTCCTGCAGAACCGTAGTTTTATTAAGCGTAGATATTCTTTTGGTTGTATTTATGGGTTGAATATCGGATGTGTATGCTGTCTGCTTTATCCGTAGTCCTCCCTCGTATATAGCTGTGCTTCCTAATAAGGAGTGATGATAATGAAGAAGTCTAGCGTGGCGTAGATCGTTACGAACTTAATTTCTTCGTCGGAGTTACTTTCTTCTTCTGCCTCTTTGTTAGTTTTAGGGTTTTCCTAGGCTTCTATTATGGCCAGGGTTTCCTGGTGTCCCTTTTACTTCCTATTCTTTCTCCTGCGCTTTGGTTCTTAAGGAAACCACCTACTTCCGTCTTTTCCTTCGTAGTGGATGGGGCAAGAGTCGTCGTAGTAAGCTGACTAATGTAGTCCTATGTGTTTATTAATAGCTGGTTTTTCTCTAATGACCATTTCTCGGGTTATTTTAAGGGTATTCTCTTCCTTACGGGGTTCCCCTAGCCCCTTGTCCTGTACTGTGCCTAGACCCCCTTAGGTCTTATAGGTCTTGATAGTAGTATCGGCCTTTTTCGCTACTATACCGGCTGTATTATTACTCATTATATACAGTCCTTATAGCTGGGTATTACACTCCTTAGCTCGATATTCGGATTTTCCGCAATTGTAGCACAGGTTTTCCCTTCTACGTCTCTCTCTCTCGGTTTTCCCGCTATATCCTTTCTTAGTTCGGGACTTATTTAACTTTAAAGGTCGTTCTTTATTCATTAAGTCTAGGTCCATAGGGTCCCCGTAGTCGCGTCTCTAACTTTTATTACCTATGTATCGCGGTCCTCCGTAGAGTCCCTTCTTTTCTATACGGCGTTTATAGAGTCGATTGTCGAGCAAGATGGCTTAGTTCACTAGATCTTTATACTCTTTTAGTAGGGCCGGTATTATCTTATCTTTTACTGCATTACTTAACCTATTGTAAAAAGCAGCAGTATATGCCTCGTTATCCTAGTCTAGTCTAGCAGCGATCTATCGAAACTGAGACCAGTACTGAGCGGTAGAGCCTCGTTGCTTGAGTTAATGAATGGTCCTTGCAGCAGCTCGTTCCTTATCTATAGTTCTAAACACCTGTTTAAGTTTGTCTTTATACTTACCGAAGTCCTTAAAGATGCTCTTTATCTCGTTATCTTTAAGGTCGTTAGGTCCGAGATGTTAGGTTAGATATGGTTTAAACTAAGCGAAAGCCGAGCCTCGAAGGAAAGTGGTAGTATAGACCACCTTGGTAGTCATATCTGGGAACTTAGTAGGATTTAGATTGAAGGCCAACTTCACCTAGATCAGATAAGCCCTGAGCTTAGCTCTGTCTCTATAGAAGAAGTCAACCTTAATATCGTCCTTAACCTTTGCAGCCTCTATGATTGTAGTCTTAGCGCTTGCAACACTTCGTAATGATAGGTTGAGACTGGCGAAGTCCTTGGAAAGTTTATCCGTTAGTGAGGTGGGGCGAGAGCTAGTTATAGGCTAATTCGTATCCTGTATTCCTATTAAGGGTAGTTAAAGTGTTATAAACCGTCCACGAAGTGTTACGGCCCACTGGGTTGGGTCTTTCAAGGAAAGAGGATATAGTATGACTAGAACAGAGATTCGTAGGGATTCGATCAAGTATCGGATCATGTACTTAAGTTGACTACGTGAGTTATGAACATAGGAGACTCGTGATCTATATAGCAGTTCCTTCTTCCCGTATCAGGAAATATAGTGTGGTTAGTTGGTAAGGTGGTAAGGTCATATCCATCTTACCATCTATCCAGGTACTTCTTCTTTCGGAACTCACGTGATGTTCGTCATACCTTCCATCTGTGTTGGTGATGATGATGGTCGCAGAACGGCCAAGTCGTAACAATACTATAAAAGCGACTCGCTAGTAGTTCTTAAAATATACTTTTCCCTCTATATTCTCGCGCTAGTCTAAGGGTTTCCTTCGCTCTATCCGCCCTTTAGACGTAATTTCCGAGCGGTAAATCGTCCTATTTAAGGTGTTTAACTATTTTAGCGTAGATATATAAGTTTATACCTATTTATAGGGCTTCCTTTATCTCTTAGGAAGTCTTTACGAGTATAATCTTTACCTCTAATTTTACTAAATTAGCGACGAAGTCTATAATACTTTATTATCCTTAAATTATCTATACCTATTAGTTTCTATATTTTATTTATTTATTAGAATCCCTAAAATAATTATTTAACTACTTTAGGTACGAATCTATAGTGCGTATTTTATCGGTAGCTATCGCGTTAAATAGCTAGCGAATAGAGTTACTTAAGAAGGTCTAGGCTAATTAGATAGCCTCGGTTTTATTAGACTATACGTTACGGGTATAATAGAATTAAAACTAATCCCGTAATTCCCGTATATAGGTGTTAAGTTTATTATTTAATCGATTTCTATTATATATAGATAGGTCTTTTACCTTTAGCCTCTATATTCGAGTAGCCTTAGGCTTATATAGAGTAAAAGAGATATTATTAAAGGAATTACTAAGATCTTAAATAGTATATCTATTACTATCTAAGGTATTATTTATTCGTTAAACTATTATCTAATAATCTTAAAGTACCTATTATTCCTATTAGAATAGGATTTAATTCTATTATTATAATTAAATAAGTATCTAGAAGAGGAACTCTATATAGTTCCTTATAGTATATAATACTTATATTATTTAGTCGGTTAAGGTTTAGAATAAACTAGACCTAGGTATAGTATAGGTTAAGGTCTCGCTAGAAGAGTAAAAAGTAGAATCTATTAGGTGCGTTTAGTAAGGGTTATTTAGCGTTCTGTAAAACTCCTTAGTTTTCCTTAATAACCCGTATAGTACTCTTATATTAATTAACTCCTTACGATTCTTAAATTATTCTATATAAAGAGAGAGATAAATGTAATTAGATACCGTTTAACCTCCGCTAGGGTAATTAGGCTTTTTATCTAATTATAGCTAGTAATATTTAAGGGGTAGTTATATACTACCTCTCTTATCTAGTAAATTATTTTAGATCTCGTAAAAGAATCTATTCCTTATCGATTCCGGTTAAATAAGAGTAACTCTAAGGTAGGTCTTAGTAAAATTTTTATATTCCTTAGCGGGTCTCGGCACTCTTACCGTACACTCTAAAGGTCCGATTAAATTATCGCACTTTAAGGTATTCTTTTAGGGTTACTCGTACTCCTATTAAATTCGATAGAGTCTATCGTTCTATAGCTCGCTATTAGTAATAGTAACTTATTATATCGGTTCTCGTCGCCGCCCTCAAGATTAATATAATACTTCTTAAGGGCGACGCTAGGGTCGCGTTAGAGTTTATATATTAGTTAGTAATTCGGTATTTTAAAACGGGAGGCGTTACTACTAAATGTAAAATCTAACAAGGAATATGTAATTGTCTAAACTAGAAATAAGCGCTCTGTAAGGCCGCTTTAAGTACAAAATAATACGCGCTAAGCGTAATATGACATGGGATCGGCGGCCCTTTTGCAATCCCTGCAAGAACAATCTGCCCAAGAAACAACATCCACGCAACTCACCTCAGTCAGCACATAGCGAGTCTCGACATCAAGATTTGTAGATGTCGGTAAACACGCAACACTAGACGCCCGTCTGCTCATGCGAAAAGGATGATGATCTCAAAGCAGACTGTGCCATATATTCATTGTCCCAAAGCGGCTCACGACTACGTTCAGAATCCACCTATCGCGCACAGCCCCTATCGAAACACATTTCGCCGGTCTTCAGCTTTGGAATTGGCCAAAGCACTGTCCATTGGGATCATTAATCATTCGACGACGCAACTTTCTTTGCAGCTCTCGCTATGTCTTAGCCAATTGATCACTGTCCATTCTCGCTAGAAAATGGAGACTAACTTCGGAAAGAGCTCGAGATTCCAAGTAAGGGCCTCCAAATGTGTCTGACCGCGGGATTCGAAGACAACGGACAGCAAAAAGACCGCTGATGCCTGACAAAAGACCCTATCGGCATGAATGATCTACTTACTGATGCTTCCATAATTCAAAACTCTCTATCTCCAAACTGTATCTGTAATTGTAGTACGAGGAGTGTCAAGCTCGTCTCTTTCGCGTTGCCAGCATCACCGCCAGCTCTTGCAACCATGTTCAATGGTGGTATCGAAGATCTACCGACGGAGATTTTGAAGAGGATTTTCCAACATGTCGCGGACGATGAGAGACAAGAAGACAAGACGTCGTCCATCAAGAACATCCGCCTGGTCTCTAGACGGCTCGCCGCCATAGGCTTGGCTTTGCTCTTCAGTAAAGCCAGCGTATGCATGACACTTGAATCCTTCTCACGATTCGAAGAACTTTGCAATCATCCAGACTTCAGAGTTTCGATCACCAAGGTCGAAATCGATGCCTCCTACTATGATAGAAATTTGGCTGAGGACAGGAGACACTTTGCGGAGCATTGCCGCTGCGAACTGGAGCAAACCTTGGATATCGCCGAACGCGGTCTTGGTTTCGGAGGGCGTGCCGCACACGGCGCGATCTATGGAAGAATGGACAAGCTGTGGCCCATTCCTCGTCAAATGGGACAAGTTGATCGGGAAGGCTTCGAAGAAGCATCGGCAACGATCCATCAAAAAATTCTGGTTGAGTTTCACAAGGAGTACGCGAAATTGGCGGCGGATCAGGAGAGTCTCAGACAGAACAATGGCCACATTCAACGGCTCTGCACGGCACTAAACAACCTGCCTGCATTAGAGTGTATCACCCTGACAGACAGGACTAAACGGGGGTTCGATGGGTTGTGGACAGCCTTGAGGGAAGGTGGCAAGGAAATTGATGACGCCGGCTTCTTTTCGTCTTTGATCAATCCGTCAGGATGGAATGGCTCCTTCACGACTGCGTATACCACGGAGCCGCCCCTCGAAATGCTCAACGACCTCTTGTCACAACTTGGCAAGACAGGCATACGACCACGCAGCATCAACATCGAATTCAATGTCCCAGTCAATCTCGTGTCTCTCAGAGTCAGTGGGGAACAATCAAGTGGTATCCAAGAACTAGTCTCCAAGGCCTCGAAAGTGAATTTGCAATTCCACTCATGGGCGCGGCAAGGCACCATTGCAACGGATAACAATCGAACTCACGAAGAGATGCTTGCGCTAGGCTCATTGATCAAAGCAGTGACTAGTGCTCCCAATCTTGAGACTCTGACAATTTCCTTTCAAGATTATCCGCTCTCCTGTCAGTTCCCGACGGCGTCACTTGCAGACCTATTGCCGTTGCGCGAGATAACGTGGCCCAGGCTGCACAATCTCGAGGTCGCTCATCTGCCTTGTGACCTTGACGATTTCGCTTTACTGGTCCGCTCTAATCAGACTGTACTCAAATCATTCCAAGCTATGGGACTGTTTCTCCGAACCAGCGGTTGGCCTGAAGCGATAGACGTGCTGCGCGGCTTTAAGGCGTTAGAAGCCTGCAGTATCAAATATCCAAATGGTGGACACAACGGAATACGAGGACGAAATCGTGAGTACCCTGAGAAGGCTGTGGAGGAGTACATCCTGAAGAAAATATCGAAGAATCCTCTATGGGAGCTTCCTGTACTCTAACCTCATCGCTTGCCGGCCCTTAGTCTTCAGGAGGCTTGCGTGCATTACGCGCTTTGCGAATAGGGCAAAAGAGCTATGGCGAAACCGATTGTGCAAGTTCTTCCAAGTAGAAGAGTTCAGTTGGACATTCTTACTACTGATAGTTTTGATTTGCTCATAGAGTAAATAGTAGCCTACTTGAAGACGCCGCCTACTTGCTTGCTTAATAGTTCCAAAAAAAATTTAAATTCAAAAGCGATCCTTCTCTGCCATATCAGTTCCCTGCTTACGATCTGCAATAGGTCCCTTTCAATACCAGCTTAGGCGTCTGAGCAGCCTTGCCAACACCATGAGAGCAAAGTTAGGCACTTCCAATGTGCAAACGCTAGTTCGGTTTTCACTCTTCCTTGACCTTCAAGGCCAGCTCGTCTCGTCCCCAGACAGCGACAACAGCAGCGCCACTGGGACCAACAGCAGCAGCGATGATGCCATACTTTACAAGCGCCCTCACCCAAGCTCCGAAGCTATCCTGTTTCCTCACAGCCGACAATCTGACAGCAAGGCCCCAGATCATCGTCGCGAGCACACCAATAATCAAGTCCCATTGTAAGAACCACAAAGCTCCATTCGGCAAGGTTGTCGCCTTTTCGTCGCTGAATGGATTCGGCGGAATGAAGAAGTTCTCCGGATGAAGCTGAACCTGCACTTTTGTGCTTAGTAGATTAGGCATCAACAACGACGTAAGCCCGAGACCAGTGTATATCAAATGAGCGCCAGCCGAAGAACCTAGCGCAAAGAGGTAGGCTCGTCGCATGTACTTGATGGTCTCGTTACGTTTCTGCTTCTCGGTCCGCATCGCAAGCATGGGATTGTACCATGCAACGAATGCCTCGAGAGCTTTTTGCGCGAGGTAGATCCAGACGGGCCAGCCTTGCTGGACGGCTATCCAGTTCATTTTCGCTTCAAAAGAGAGCACGCTGGGAGCTGGGAGAGTCATGACTGCTGTAGGAATGCCGAAGCCGATGAGCGTTGCGATGGGTGCCAGGGCGAGCTTGATGGGTTGATCAAGGACGATGTTCCAGTCTTTCGGATGGGAGGCATTGGATTTCCGGAGGTGAAAGGCAAACCAAAGCGGCGCGACGCAGGCATAGCCGACGATTGCGATTCCGAGGCCAAGGAGCGTGATGCTGGAGCATAAATGTCAGGTACCTCAATTGCGCATACCATTTGTACATACGCTTTGATACCGAAGCTATTCTTGTTACCAACACGGTAGCTTTCGGTTGTGATTATAATCCATGCAGCCAGCACCTGACTTCCGAGGTTGATGAAGGTGAGCGAAATATCTATTCGGTTACCATCGATCGCTGTGTAAAAGAAGCCGACCAGACTGGTCAACTGCTTGTCAACACGGCTTATGCCGGTGTAGGTCTGTTTCATTGGATAGTATGTTGGTCCTGGAATTGACGCCCCCGGCTGTGATAGCTCTCCCAGGAAATGTAAAAGGTTGTTCTTTGCTGGAAAGCCCCATAGCGTCCAGAAACCTAGGGCCGACAAGATGAGAAGGGTCAGTCGCGTCCCGACACCTGGCATTTTGATTGATGTTCGTCAACACGATCTAGCGGGGCTCTTGGTCGGCGTGATGGTTGTGAAATGGGTAGTCTCCCACGTACGCGTTGAGTTAAAGTCGCATAGAAGTGTCATGGAAACAACATAGACATGTTGTGAAGCAGCGTCTGCCTAAAGGCTGAAGTCACAAAGGTACATGAGCTGAGTTCGGGTCCTCAGTGAGACTGTTCGGGTAATCCTGTGAACTAATCTTAGGCAGCCAATCATTGCCAGACTCATCGCGAACCCCAGACGCGCCGAGAAGATGTAGTCAGCCTATCGAAAGTTGTGTCCTCTGGGCAGTGTCCACACGATTTGCTCGCCAAAGACAATTCTGTGATGCATCATAGCCTTCTGTGCTATTCTATTATCGAATGTTGTGATGCATTTGTGCCCATGTAGTTCCTACTATCTGCCATGAAAGAAATAGAATTCAACAGCTTGAAGTACCAAGTTATAATTCCACCTTGCCAAGCCGCCAATTTGCGGGTGCGCGTTCAGTGCCGGCTGAAGCCGAGCCTTTGCCCATGACAAAAATTTCACAAGCTTCGACAAGGCTCTTTTAGGATTCTCGTTGGATAATCCGAGTAGTTCGAATTATCATTCGGGAAGGTCACGATGCCGAAGAGGAAGCGCGAAGATGATCATGATGACAGGCTTTCACGCATTCAAAACCAAGCAATCCGCATCAAAGTTTCGCGTCTCAAAGCCCGCTTCGACAATGCCGTCCAACAACTCACGGCACATCTCAAGCTCGCGCGAGGTTTCGACCGTCAAAAAATGAGCAGGCGTCTCAAGCAGGCTGGCTCCGACAAAGCGAAGTTGGAGAGGTTGCGGGCCGAAATCCAGGTTTTGAAGACATTGGATGAGGGAAAAGTGGCTAGGAATTATTTATTGAAGCAGTGCGTGAGGACCAAGAGGATTTCTGAGTCGGAGATATTTCGAGCATTGTTCGGAGAGAACACTGCGGAAAAGATCAAGCCAAGCGCGAGCATGGTGGAGGGAAACGTGCTTGGTAGGCTGTTCAAATCCAATCCAGTGAGTGAGGTTTTGCCGGAGATCATGAAGGGCATTAAGGAGGTGATCGGGGTGATCAAACCTGCGGATACAGAACTCAGTAAGGCCACAAATGTTCAAGTCGGCGCGATCAAACAAATGCAGCTGGACGCTCCTGCTGAATCCGAAGAAGCGACGGAATTTGAAGGCTTCTCTGACGTTGAGCCGCAGGGACAGATGAATCTCAGCGACGGGGTAGAAGCTCTTCCAAATGGGGACGCGTCTGACAGAGCTGAGGATGACGACAAGCTCATGGCAGCATATGATTCCAGGTTGGCTGCATCGTCTGATGAAGAAAGTGATGATGCAGAAGGACGCATGATCGGCCAGACTCATGACAAGTATCCGCACTCGATGGAAATCACTTCCAACCCGGACGATGCCCCTGAGACCCAAAGAAGCGCATTTGAAGATCATATAATCAAGGACGAAAGACCAGAATCTCAAATCAAGGAAGCAGCAGTCCGGTCAAACAAAACTCCATCCTTTTTACCATCGCTCATTCACGGTGGCTACTATTCAGGCTCAGAATCAGACACAGACGATCACGCACTAAACGGCTACGACCCAGACAAAGTCTATGCGGCAGCTGCGAAGCCGAGGAAGAACCGTCGTGGACAACGAGAGCGGCAGGCGATCGCCGAGAAGAGATACGGGGCAAAAGCAAAGCATCTACTGAAAGCGAAAGGGGCTGAAGGCGTTCATGGAGACCGGCAGAGATTTGTTGCGAATACTAGGACGGATTTACAAGGTAAAAGAGGGGACGCCGGCTGGGACGCAAAGCGAGGCGCCGTTGACACGATGGACAAGCGGCACGCGAAGGGAAAGGCTTACAATACTGGTCCGAATCGATATGAGAGGAGGAGTGGGGTTGCAAAGAGCCAGAGCGGCGGGGTTCCACAGGAGGTAGGGGTTGTAAAGAAAGATCAAGGGAGGAATGAGAAGATGCACCCATCTTGGGAAGCTGCGAGGAAGAGAAAAATTGAAGCTGCGAACGCACATGCAGCGTCCTTCGCAGGCAAGAAGATCGTTTTCGACTAAATGCATTCTAAATGGGCTCCTTCTCTGCTGGCCTATGAGCAAGCACCAATCGAGTATGCTTCATCAATGTTTTCCAGGATGATACCAGCGTCGACGCCCATCTGGTAATCCCATCTTGGATCATTCAGTCCAGATGTCGACCACGACCAGAATGTCCATCCAATGGCTTGCCCCTTTTCATACGCCATGACCTGGGCAGCAAACCACTTTCGGTAGAAGTCCTTGTTGACGGCGTTATAGGGATCCCACTCGTCTGCGCGCTCAACATCGCTCTTGACCGACAAGGACCACTCACCCACGATTACTGGCCAGTTGCCACTTCGGTCGTCGGAGCACGAGAGGTCGAGATATCCTTGGTGGGAGACTTCGGCATTGGTGTACTTGACATATTGGTGATCGTCATACGCGGCGTGCCAAAAGGATCGGTCAGGCAGGAACTCATTCGGATTTCCAGATCCCCATTTCTGATTCATCATTTGAATGTGGACTTGCTGGTCTTTCGGAATGCCTAGGCTTTCCTCCTTGTTACGGATCGTGGTCCACGCCTTCGGGTAGTACTCCTTTCGCATTGAGTCTGTTTGCGACTGCGCGTTGGGGTATCGCGAATCACCAATCCGTACAGGTTCGTTAACTAGGCCAATCATTCCAACCGTAGAGTACGCCTGGTTGGTGTGCACTTTGTTGATCATCCACTCGAGCCATTGACAAGCGCGATCGTAGTTGTATGCATCGAAGAAGCCGGGTGACGGATTGAGCTGGCCAGTAAACGCATCTGCAGCCTGGGCGCCTGGAGCTCCGTGAAGTTCAATAATGACATAAAGGCCGGCGTCCTTGGCCCACTGGACAACCTGATCCAGATATTTTTCCCCGCCTCGTGGGAAGTGCTCGCTGGGCTTTACCAAGGTTTCGAGAAGCCAGTACCCGGCTGGTATTCTAACGGTATTCAAACCGAGATTTGCCATCTTCTTGAAATCGTCCGCTTTGACCCATGATTGCCAGTGACCTTGAAAATTAGCGTCTGCCTTGGCTTGGTCATTGAGGCTAGAGACACAATCGAACTCGGATTTAGAGTTGCACCCAAATCCCGAGAACACCGTGCTCGCCATCCAATTCTCGACAACGAAGTGGGAGCCCAAGTTAACACCGCGTACCTTGACCTGATCGCCAATCGAAGGCAGTGACCTTTTTTTGACAAGACCATGCTCGTAGAGGCTGCTGCGGTTGAAAAGGTCTACGCCTTCGTGTGACAGAATTTGCTTGTGCTCACCAGGCAGCCAGGCTGATACAAGAAATGGCAGGGTAAGAACTGAAGAAATTGCTGCCGTGCGCATGATGGACCGTAAGGGCAGAAGTGAATTGTTGAAAGAATGGAAAGAACGAGACGAAAACCAAACTGCGTGGTCGGTGAATGAATGAATGAATGGCGAACAGTCGACATGGCGCGATCGTTTCTGTTGCAGATGTACTTACCTCTTGAATATCAACATGTGCAAGATGCCAAACAAAAGTCAGGTTGTGGGGAGGTGACTTCCCAATTGCAATATGACAATTCTGGGAAAGCTCCGTAGAGAAACTGTCACCAGTCTCTTGACAAGGATGCCGGACTAAGCATGGTATGGTAAAATAGAACGGAGTGAGGATGACCATAGTGTTGATACAAAGAAGAATCACACGGGAGAAGGATCGGCCCCAAAGTACTGAAAGGACAGCACATGTGGGTCCGGTGTTTGAGCTTGACACCTAGGGTTCGATAAAGACCTTATTCAGGCAGGAGAGATTGAACAGGAGTCTCACAAGAATGTTAAGGCATCCAAAATTACCCTCGTCGACATTGCAATGCAACCTCATGCTCCGTAGTGCCGCGGTATTCACGTAGCTAAGTCGGGTTTGAAACGTGTCTCGACATTGGCCGAATTCCTTCTCCACTCGCCGTGAACACCTTGGTAAGTATCCTATCTTAGCCATTGACAGCAGAAGCGAGATGGTTTAGATACCCATACTGGGCCCCCACGAGAAGCCCATGTCTAAGCCTTTGTACAACTCACCGCGATACCCGTTGTTTGGGTAATTACTAAGAGATTCCTCAAATCATGTGCTCTCCCTGCGTTAGGGTATTTCCTAGCATGTGCATGGACAAAGGGAGCACCTCGCAAGGCCTTCCTCTCCTTTCAGCATGTCCGCGTAGTACCGCGAGGCCTTCGAGAATCCTGAACGAAAGATTAAAGAGCATAATTTAACAGAGGACAGTCCCCGGAGTTCTCGAAATAGATTGGCTCAAACATTCTTCCCAAGTAGGCATACTGTTACGAATGACCTCTGATCTAAACCTAAGACAGTCAAACACCTCTAAGCTATATATCTCAATCCCTACCACAGCGTCTAGCCCTTCTTATCTTTCCTGGCTTCAATCTGGACCTCAAACCTCAAAGATCCTTGTTGTTTCATTGAAATGTCCAACGCAGGTCCTATTTACGTCCGACTGTGTGTTCACAGCGCTCGATCTGGCAAAGATGATGTGCGCAACCATTGATTCTCTGACCTGATCTTGACACAGACAAATAATGGTCACAAAATTTATGCCTCAAGGCTGTTTAGGTAAATTAAAGCATGAATAGGATCTGTCCATGATCTTCTGCCTGAAGTTGCATTCTCAACGTGATGGAGATGTGATTCCGTCAATTTCGGCCGGCCTTCCATGCGTTGACAGCCAGTCCTTCCATCGTTGGCCACTCTTTGTTAGAGTTAGGGCTGACGCTGAGTGGGAAACCGGCCTTAGGGGGATTTGCCGCAATCTTGTGAAATACCAGCAGTTTCTAATCAAGCTTGTTGCAGGATCAAGCTTATTCTTTCTACTGACTCTTCTTTATTGCGTGCGTCTGCTCGATAAGATTTTCCCTTACACTCATCCACATCAAATCTCTTCATCTGGAGCCGCTGTCAAGGATGAAATCTGTTATGACTTTAGCGGTGTTAGCCACCACGACGGGACTCGCATCAGCTCAGCAATGTTACAGCATGGACGGGCAACCCTTGGACTCCCGCTATCAGCCATGCTATCCTCAAGCAGAGAGTAGTGGCTGCTGTATGCTCAATGGAACACAAGGCGAGAACCAACAGAACGATATCTGCCTGGACACAGGCCTATGTCAATCCACATCCGGATGGTATGCTGGATTTCTCTGGATCAACGGGTGTACCGATCAGACTGGCAAAGCCGAGGGATGTCCAAAACTATGCTCTTTCCGTACGTGAGGCCTCTCTCAAGGTATTCTCTCAGTGCTAATAGATTTCAGTTGGCAATCAATATTCCTGGTCTGTGCTCCAGTGTGAGCCCGGAAAGTTTTGTTGTCGAGCCGCGTCAGATAAAGAGAATTGCTGCAACAGCAATGCGTCGGTAATATCGACTTCACACATCGGTGATCTGCTCCTGCCAGGATCGACTGCAGCTATAAACACTACATTCAACTTTACTGTTGAGGCACCGCCAGATACCAACAATTCAGTCGTCGATAACAGTACGTGCGCCACGACGTCCGCGAATACGTTCGACCTAGCCCTCTGCCCGGTCGACAATTCCGCAACAGTCGGGGGCGCTATAGGAGGTGTGCTGGGTGGAGCGCTTATCGGTGCCCTGATCGCCCTCGCGTTCGCACTTCGCAGCAGGAAGCACTACAAGGCAGACCTTAACAGCTCCAAAGCCACGCTGACAGCCTCCGAGATGCAGGCAGCTGCGGAGAAGGCCAAATTTCAAAAACAGCTTGAAGATCAGCAGCGGCAGATCCAGTCGATGCCGCCTAACTATCCTGTGATTAGCCCGATGAGCCAGAACGCGTACGTTGTTCCTGGTGTGCAAGAGTACAATGGAGCATATGCGCCGGCGCCTGGCTCTGGGCATCAGCGTCAAATCACACCTCCGTCGGAAATGCCCCATAGTGATAGTCATGGGTATAGTGAGCTGGGAGGGAATAGCAACGACAACAGGGTGGAGTTGACGACTGAGCATCCGAAGGCCGAGTGACAAGCCTGAGATTATGGTTTGCGCTGGGCGTAGAATACTTACGAGATCAACCCGGTCAGCGCGGGTTTAGAAGAAGACTTGGACAACGTCTGCCAACACATCCACGGTGACGAGTCGCCATTTTTGCAAGTCGTATGATTCTAGCATTAGCTTGATCTCAATGTACAATCCCCTTCAATTTAGAGCGCGACGGCTGTGTCTGAAAATTTGTACTCGAGAACAGAAATTCGGCGCTGTTTTGCGACTGAGAACATGCATTTGAGATCGTTACCCAAAAGAAGTAGCAAGAGCAAGAGCAAGAGCAAGAAAACTCCTACCTACTAGTAGCGACGCTTTGGCAGATTGTGTCTATGATTGGGAGGTATCCAGCGACTGCTGCATTCATCTTGTCAATTTGTTGTTACTCCTTTGCTAGTGAGGTCATGTTGACCGTCGGCCAACTGCAATTGAGTCCTGATGGATAGAAAGACAGATTCAACAGAAATAGATCGTTCTGTCTCAAAAATGCGGTTGAGTTACACTCGATTAAAAGATTGAGCCAGGCCAGTAATATTAGAAGGCAAATTATGGAGACAGCGGATCACGTTTCACACTTCGGCCACTGTTGCTCGCACACGCGTCATCTGAGATGGAAATTCTGAATAGCCATGGCTCAGTCGAGAATTGATAGCAATCTAATTACCATGTGCCAAGAATACTGGTTTGTGAGACCAAAAAATCATCGTGGGCTGAACTGGGATCTATCGGACTGATTAGATTGAGAGACCACGAGGTTAGGCAACTTTTATCACTCACTTGAACCCAGGACCTCTTACATTCAGAATTATGCATTGAGCAACCCAAAGCAAGAATTCTACCTGGAGAGAGTCAGAGATCACTGACTGCAGAGATAATGGAACATCTTACCACTGAACTATCCAGCCGCAAATTCATCACATGTGTGATGAATATAGTGTCCACATTAGGTTTTGAAAAATATATTTTTCCATATGCGCTCAGCCTGTAGGCGACTCTGTAAAGCTCCGTATGGTGGCAAGATCAAAGTGCTGCTCCAGCGCCACGCTCTGCGTACTACGCAGTCATAATTACCACGAAAAATCATTGGCCTGAACTGACACAGAGAGAAGGACTTATCATTAAGCTATGCACGTATTGCTTATAATCGCGGAATCATGGAAATCACTCACGAAGAGCTTTTCGGGAAACAGATAAAGTGTTTGCGCAACCTCGCCGTTTTCATCTCCTGTATTGCTCCAGCCTGCAGCAATTTGTGCACAGCTTGCGTGCTGAGGAACGGTAGAAGCTACCACTTCTGAAAGTAAAACTAGAAGAGCCTAAATTTTGAGTAATGTGAAGTACCATCTGCAGTGTTACATTTCACGAATCCTCTGCCCATTCATTCCGCTTTAAGAGCCTGCGGCATTGGCTTCGTTTCTTGGGATCATATGAATGTTTAATACCAATCTTCCTTTCAACTCCATCTGCCTGGCTTCCTAAGCACAATGTCACCGTGTTCGGAGCAAGATGGAGTCAAGATTTGAGAACAACGAGAACGAACACTCGCATCTCGTGGTGAGGTCATTGAGTTGTGATTGGCGGGTTCCGGGAACGCCGCCATGTGCTCGCTTTCAACCTCTCGTACACCCCTCCAACATGACTCGGAATTAACTCATATAACCTGCGAACAGTACCCATGTTGAGGCCAAGTGAATTGTTGTTGCCACAGCTCTTGCCTCCCATCGTTCAAAACATGATAACCCCCACCTAACACTGCTCTCATTAGCTTTGCGCACTTTCTTGGTTATAGGCCTGCCTTTAAACAAGCCGTGATCCGTCGTGGTCATAGCGAGGCGCATCCTCAGGCCTTTGACGAGAACCAATAGAATTCGAAACATATGAGTTATAATCTCTGGAAACACTTCTTCGATGACGACGTCGATAGCTTTCGACAGTACCTGGCGCAAGCCACCTTCGATCGAAATGCATCGAAGTCAGTGGGTGGGGCACCCTCTTCTACACTCAAGGTAGGAAGTCCTGCTCAACTCGCGACTTCCCCGAAGACGACGCTCAAATCGAGAAAAAGTGGAGGAATCACGCCTGTCGCAGGAGCCAAGGGAGCTCTAACCCTGACTCGAGCAGACATTAACGCAAGAGATGGCTTTGGAAGAACACTGCTGCACCATGCGGTCTCGTCGAGTGGCGAGAACGCGACTGAGTTCGTCAAGATCTTACTTGAAGTGCCTCTTCTCGATCTATATGCACAAGACAACGAGAGCGGCTGGACTGCATTGCACAGGGCTCTTTATTTCGGCAATGTTGCGGCTGCGCAGGCACTCATGCTCAAAGACATTCAGAACGCGACCGACTACACTATGAATATTTCGCATGTGAATGCTGGGGGACTTGTCAAGATCAAGGATCACGAGGGTAACAGCCCTTTCGAAGTCTTTGGGCTCACCATAGCTCCACGCGACCTCCGGCACCAAGCACCAAGCTTTTCCCTGGAAGCTGCTGAAACCACCAGTGTGCAAAGCTTCGACATGGACGACACGATTTCTGGTAGACTAGGTGAAGATTTGCGCCCGCTCACAGATATACATGGTGATGATGTCTTCGCGTTTGGCAGTAATAAAAACATCACACTGGGCTTGGGTGACGGTGATGACAGGACGTTTCCAGAGCGTGTCAACCTCGCACGGCCCCAGCATCTTCTCGAGCGTCTGTTTCAAGACTTCAAGAATCAGCGCAGGAATGAATCGGTCAATGACGAGCTTATGGACAGCGTCGCTGAACTGTCAGAAACTCCTGCTGTCATCAAGAACAAGCCTATCGTGATTCAAGATGTAGTCATGTCTAAGCTTCACACGGCGATCCTTACAACCGACCCTATCTCAAATCTTCACATTTCTGGCTTTGGCCTAGGGGGAAGACTTGGCACGGGGGACGAGTCAACGCAATTCACCTTCACGTGCATCCAAGGTGGTGGGCTCGCGAGAAGAAAAGTCTCGTCCATCGCGCTTGGTCAGGATCACAGCATTGCTGTGTGCACCTCTGGTGAAGTTTTTACATGGGGCGGCAATAAGTATGGACAGCTGGGCTATGAGCTTCCCGAAGTTGGTCCGCAAGACACTCCGCTACAGTTAATCCCAAGGCAGATCTACGGACTTATCAAGAAGGAACAGGTTATTGGCGCCGCAGCTTCCTCTTTGCACTCAGCAATATATACGTCATCTTGCTTGTACACCTTTGGCAGGAACGAAGGACAGCTTGGTCTCATGGACGCCGACGCTCGGTCTCTGGAGACACAAATAATTCCTCGTCGTGTTGGTGTTTCAATCATCCAGCACGCAATTGAAGCCGGGACAGCCATTGACAGAGCCACGGCTGTCCTCTTGGAAAATCACGATGTCATCGTATTCACGCACTATGGCTGGACCAAGGTGCAATTTCCTCTTGATTCTTTTGGCAGCTCCATTGGATCTGATGCATTCTTCATCCGGCACAAGCGTCCGACGAAGCATATCTGTAGAATTACTTCTGGGGGGAACACAATTTGTGCCTTGACCAGCTATGGCGAAGTCTTCACGATTGATGTGCCCCGCCATGCAGATTCCGTTCCTGCCAGCAAATCGACAACGAACCCAGCAAAAGCCCGAAATGCTTTGCCCATACCATCGAAGGTCTGGTCAATTCGAAAATCTCATATGGCTGCGACCGATGCAGCGGTTGGCCAAGACGGATCTGTGATTCTATCCACGGCTGCAGGTACCGTGTGGAAGAAAGAGAAGCGCGCCAATATCAAGTCTGTCCATAATGGGGCCGGGGGTGCCAAGCCAAAAGATTACAAGTTCGTACGTGTCCCCAACATATTTGGCGCCACGGCTGTCAGAAGCAATTCGTACGGAGCATTCATTTCCATCAGGAAAAATAGTGATGTTATGAAAGAGCAACTCGTCGTCGAGCCTCCAACTCTTTGGGATAATATTTTCGACCTTCTCGCATTCCGTAACTATGGTGAGCTAACAGATGAAGAAACCTCCCGGGAACCTCAACTTCGACTTTGGAAGCCTGCAGTGAAAGGCCCCTGTCCTTCTTTGATCAGGCGTGCTCTACTTCTCAACGCTGCTGCAGAAGCAGATTTTAAACACATGGCCAGCCACGCAGATCCACTTTCTGCGTCTGATTGCAATGTATGGGTCACCTCAAACGTTACAGAGGTTCGGCTACCGGTACATAGCCTCGTGCTGAAAGCTCGGAGTAGGGTACTTCGACGGGCCATCGCTCAATTCGCCGAGACTTACTACTTCTCAATACCAGATGTGCTTCAAATGCAGTACGGGTCAGACGGCCAAATTCAGCTGCAATTGAATGGCTCCGACTTTCTGACCATTGTCAATTTTGTGCTGTACCTGTATACCGACACGTTGGCAGATGTTTGGCGCTTTACCTCACAGGCGCTTCACCTCGCCCCAAGATACAGAGCAGTTCGCACGGAGCTCATGAGGATCGCATCGGCATTGGAGATGGGAATTCTTGAACGAGCCGTAAGAGTCATGGATGAGCCCACGCGATGCCTCAGGGACGATTTTGAAACCGCATTTCATGATTCACATCTCTTCTCTGACGCTGATGTTGTGATTGATCTCGCTGATGGCGAAGAGCGCTTTGCCCACAGCGTCATTCTGCAAGCAAGATGTCCCTTTTTCAAAGGCCTGTTCCATGGCCGCACAGGTGGCATGTGGATAGCGGATCGACGCAAGGTGGGCGATGAGAAGCTGGAGGCAGTCCGCATCAATCTCACGCATGTTGGCTCAGAGATTTTCGAGATTGTGCTTCGTCATATCTATGCCGACACAGCAGAAGAACTGTTTGATACCATAGCTACCAAGAACATCGATGAATTCCTCGACTTTGTGATAGACGTCATGTCTGTGGCAAATGAACTGATGCTCGATAGACTCGCAAGGGTTTGTCAGAAAGTAGTGGGACGATATGTTACGCCGTGGAATATTTGCGGTCTCCTGAATACAGTTGCAGAATCTTCCGAGCTCGGGTTTAAGCAAGCAGGGCTCGAGTATATCGGACTCAATCTCGAGAACATGCTCGAGCAAAGGCTTCTGGAGGAGCTTGACGACTACTTGCTTCAGGAGCTTGGCGAAGTGGTGCGATCAAATCAATTGGCTTTCATGCCCATTGCCAGGAGTGATCGAGTTCTGAAAGTCTCGTTGGAGCAGGATCCCTCACTTTCTGAGCGGCTCGATGCGAGCAGACAGCGAAGAATTG
Source organism: Herpotrichiellaceae sp. UM238 (assembly GCA_000315175.1). Lineage (NCBI taxonomy): Eukaryota > Fungi > Ascomycota > Eurotiomycetes > Chaetothyriales > Herpotrichiellaceae > Herpotrichiellaceae sp. UM238. The sequence goes on along the minus strand of AMYF01000137.1, from coordinate 101,700 downwards.
ATTCGATGCGACTGCCTTCCAGATATGTCATGGAGGCCTTTCGACCTGCGATAGCATCAAACGTCCCAGACAACAAGCAGAGCGTGCGGTCATCAGTCTCTGAAAGAGCTCGAGTGGACCATAGAAGCCAAAAATCCCCATCTGCTAGTCCAACCTTGGGCGCATCAAATGCTCATGACGATCTACAGTTTGACATGGACGAGGACAGCCTTGCGCGGCCTGGCTTGCAGGACAGTCCGTCAATGTCACCATTGTTGAGACCGAACGTTGATGTAACATCACGAACGTCGTCGACGCGTCTTAGCTCATCGCAACAATCTCATTCAGAAGGCAAAGTTGAGGCGTCGAGCTCAGCTATCGCCCTCCACGTGTCAAGTATATCAGATACGCCAGGTGTACCGGATCCAAAACTCGCTGTGCCACGGACCACCTGGGCAGCGCTATCCACAAACAGTCCTGGATTAACTCTGAAAGACATCATGCTGCAAGACTCTGCCAGGAAAGGGTCAAGTTTTTCCCAGCTGTCGCAGAAAAATGTCTCATCCTCTCAGCAAATACCTGCGAAACTTTCTCAAAAAGAACGGAAGCGACAACAGCACGAACAAAAACTGCAGCTTGAAGCGCAAATTACTGCTGAAGCCGAGCAGAAAGCGAGGCAATCTGAAAAACTAAGGGTGAGAACACCGCAATCGCCATGGCAGAAGATCGCGCCTAAGCAGGCAGCAGCCCCGCCGGGACCAGATCCGGAGCAAGCCACAATTTGCCCTCCGTCTGCACATTCTTGGCCATCAGGACAGAGTGAGGCACCAAAGGCCAATGCGCAGATACCAAAGCAGAACGAATCTCAGGCCAATCGCAGCGGTCCGTCACCAGGTATGATAGGAACTTCAAGCGCGGCAGGCCCACAAATCCAGTCGATCCGACACACACCGATTCCGGCTCGATCATCTTCATGGCTAAACGCCAGAACATCAATGGCCGACATTCTCGCTCAGCAACATTTCGAAAAGACGGCCGTGAGAGATGCGGCAGCGAAACGGTCGCTAGAAGAAATCCAACAAGAGCAAGAATTTCAGGAGTGGTGGGACAATGAGAGCCGTCGAGTACAGGAAGAGGAGGTGGCTGCGGCAAGACGAACGAAGAGTGGCGGACGGGGCAGAGGTTGCAACAAAAGAAAAGGGTCTGAACGAGGGACTACTGAATTGAGCCAAGGAAATGCTCCAAAGCCGGGTGGCAGGAACGAGGATGTCCAGCGGGAGCAAGTTCGTGCTGAGGGCTCAATCCATCGAGGCAGACAGAACAATTTGCGTGCTACCTATCGGGGACGCGGCGGTGGAGCTAAGCACGCTTAGCAGGCATAGACAACATAGACAACATAGATGTCGATTCGAGATAACTTGCGGAGGTCATGCATGTTGAACGCACAAAGAACAGATCTGGCAAAAGCTCAATCAAGCTCAATTATCCAATGACTTTTTGGCAATTGTACGTCGCTAGGGTTGAGCAACCATTGCTGAAGCTTCAGCCTGCGGCATGGGAGCCGCTTCGCCTCGTTATGCAGGCATCCGTACGACGCGCCATGTGTCTCAATCATAGTCGAGATGTTCCCACGAGTTGTCTTCGTTTGCCCCCTCAAACACTGTGTCAAATGTGCACACTATGCAGCTCAAGACTTGACCGCCAAACAACGGACCTCTTGATGACAGGAACAGGCAAAGTACGGTCGAGGGTGCAGGACCAGCAGGCGGTAGCGCGCAGGAAAATGTGCCGCGGCATCGTCTTCTCCACGCGTCTTCTGTCACCGCATCCAAATCGGCCACCGAAGTGCAATCACAATTATCTACACAACTACTGTAAAAAGGCACAGCTAAAGAAGGGAATTGTCTAGAGGAAGAATTCGAAGCCATCAAGTGGGAAGCATTTCCATGACCAGCTCCCACCTCCACGTTTTCTCGCAGTGGAACACATCTTTGGTGCACCCATGGGATGTGGGGAAGGACAAGGATGCAGCCATAAACCATGATCGTTGGCTTCAGATAAAGCATCGTCGCACAGATCCGCGCCTGCCAGAGTCCCCACTGCACCTCTGGTCTGGCTTTGACAGCTGCAGCTTCGGCTTGGACTCATGCGTGGGACATCAGACCTTGAGCTTCCCAAGCTGGAGTCCCGAGGCGTTAGGCTGTTTTGCGTAAAAATAAAAGCTAGCGGGTCCTAGATATCGATTGATTCCGAGTTAGTCACGAAATATGCGTTGAATTGGTGACTCTTGCGTCTTGGGCCTCATATCTATCGCCATCGTCATCATTCCTTCTCCTTTACTGCCCTTAGTTGTAGCCTGGCAAGCACGCCATTCTCTTCTCACCACAGAACCTACAAGTTCCAGTGTGGCTTAAAGTCGCCGCTTCTGCCTTGGACAGTGGTCGAGCCGGTCACTTGACAGCGCCCTGTGCGGTGCGCGTTTGACCACGTTCGAGTCCAGTAGGAGCATCCGCTATCGGATATCAACCAATCACACGACCTCGTCCAGTCAGTCGTCATACGGTACGGCGTGTGAGGACCTGACCATTATCGACCACATCCCAGACACACCTGCTCGGCTCACGACCAAGTTACTTCCCAACACTTATCATCTACTCTCATTCATGATGACTCCATCCACCTTTTGATGCCAATTGCAACAATCGCTTGCTTTCTTCTCGAGCTGTGACGAATCATGACTTCGTAGTCGGCGTCTCCCAACTATCTTTGCCTGATGCCGCCTACGACACATATTTCCACTGTGCTCAAACTAGGCCGATAGCATGTATGGCTTCCAAAACGACCACTCCAGTACACCAGCCCGTCGACCCTAGCTCTCATGCCCCAATTCGCATAGCATAAGCCATCAGCTGCACCAACATAACACCAAACAAGCCCTTCCATTCTCGACCGCTAGGCCACTGGCGCCCAAGGCTTCGTACATCATGCATCAACATCCTCGTCATCCACCTGCCACAGCTTCGCCTGCGAATTCGGAACAGACCAACCCAATAAGATCCAATAACCCAAGAGATCGAACCTCTTCGACGCATGCTTCAGGCTCTTCCGATGACTTTGTCACCGACCGTCCACAGCCCGACCCGGCTGCGTCCTTGCAAAGGTTGAATCAAGTCATACAGAACTTTTTCACCAAAGCCACCCTCATCATCCTCCATTCCCGAGCCGATCTGTCGCCTGCCTACTCCTCCAAGACCGATGAAGTGAGAATTAACAAGTGGTTCAACATCGAGCTTGACGAGACCGATGACTACCTCGATGATATCAAGAAGTGGAAAAGACTCGATGTGCAGGTAGAGAGACCCCCTCCATTGAATATCGAGATATACCTCACAACCGATACACTCCCGCAAGGTCAACGCTTAGTCATACTTGACGACGACCAGAAGAGATGGGACGTCTACAATGCGCTGGAACCACGGCAGCCTGCGAGGACAGCCAGCACACGGTCTGAAAAGAGTAGGGAGATTCTGCTCGAGCGATGGACTATCGAACTCGGAGAGCCATCGCAGCCAATCCCCTCCGACCTGCCTTCGGTCCTGCCCCACGTTTACAAGAAGAGCATCGTCCTCTTCCGAGCCCTTTATACGTATTGTAATTTCCTTCCGGCATGGAAACTGATCAGGAAACTTGGCAAGAGCCGGTCTACAATGGGTATGAAAATTGGCTTCAGACTGGTTGACGGCGATCGACTCGACAGCAATGCTCGTACGGACAATTTGAACACACCACTCCACGAATCTCGCTCGCCCGTCACCACAGACTACTCTTTTGGCTCGACTGACTCTCCGGCTGGCCAGTTCTCTGTCCGGGTGAGATACCGCTCAAACTGCGACTTTCGCGTCGACGACTCCGAAGAGCTGCTCAGTTCGAGGTTTATTGGCGTAGATGGTGACATCTTCAAGCCCTCTCTACGAGAGAAATGGGATGAGTCTGCTCAGAAGGTCGGATCTCTACCAAGTGATCAGCGCAGGCATCTCATAGAGAGACCTGAGCTTGGTCAAGCCTACGGCAGCCTCTCCACTTTCCACCAAGCGGGAATAAGTACTGGCACGAGCCCGATATCAGCTTTGCGGGCACAGAAGGAATTAGGGGCTGGTTCGCCTAGTCCTCAACGGCCATTACCCAATCAAGCACAGCCGCAAAGGCCAGCCGCCCCTCGAACCAGCACAACAACGACACGGAAGAGCTCGTTTTCGATCCAACCGTTCAAGGCCCCGACCCTAGCCGCATCACCAATTGGTTCCTCCCCACTGAGTGCTTCACCCCGTGTATCGGCAAAAGCTTTGCCGACACTGGGCTCCTTGCAAGAAGAAGGATCGGGATCCACATCTGCACAAAATTTCTATACACGCAAACCACCGACAACAGAAAGCGTTGTTGCGACATCTACGTCAAGCTCACCAAAGCCAGCGCCTGTGCAAAGGTTTCAGAGTAGCTTCGCACATAGAAAGAACCGTTTGTCAATCGATCGGACGACAAACAAGGCTGATGAAGATCAGACAAGCAGTGGAAAAACCAGTGCCACTTCCTCAGCACAACCTGGTTCTGGTCTCATGACTGAAGCTGCAAGAGAAGGGAGCTCTAGCTCTCTGGAAGCCGATGGTGAAAATATATCCGATTTCCTAAAAATGCTTGAACAGAAAAAGGACCTCCTGAATCCGGCCTCTAGCAGCGCTCTTGAGATATCTGCTCGTAGGACGGCTGCAGCGTTGAACAAGTTTCATAAAATGCGTGACTCCAACGCAGCTCTCTCGGAGTCCATGTCATCGTCCCTAGTAGTACCAAAGGCTTCATCCTCCCCCGGTCGACAGCTGCCAGGTCCAGCTAGCGTCTCGACCTCTACTTCACCAGGTGGAAAGCCGGTATCGCCACATACTGCGCATTTGCCTTTTGCCCCTTCGCGGCTCAGCGCAGCTTATAGCCATGATGATCCCGAAATAAAAGCATTACAAGGTGACGGCGCATCCTCTGCCGGTGAAGCACGGCAGCATCAGACCTCGTTGGGGGCCAATTCTGGTGCAATTGATATTCCAAATTCTCCAACGCTTTTCAAGCCAGGGTACCGACGCTCGAGCTCTGCGCAGAGAAGACCGCTTTCCGCGGACGAAGGCAACGACCTGTTCCGTAGTGCAAGCATGGGTGCCAATGTCAAACAGCAACCGATTCTCACTGAAGAACCACGTCCTCTAGATCTGACCTCAGAAAAGAGAGAAGCGGATCCTGAAGCCCCAATAGCTGGTCACGATGTAGCTGCCTCGGACTCGGGGTCTGGTCGATCGTCATTTCCCCATGCTTATAGGTCTCGGTTTGCAAGAGGAGGTAGCGCTCCGAGAGGAGGATCCCATACACCGCCCACTCAAGGCTCACTTTCGAGCATCGGTGGCACGGGCGGTAGTGTCGAGAAGACAGGCGAGAGCGGTTCTGTCAGTGGTAGCTGGAGAGGTGGGCGCATGCAAGGCTTGACCAGGCCAGAAAGTAAGACTGGCGAAGAAGAGGAGGATCTACCGTTCTTGATGGACGCGAGTGCGAGAATGTAAAGGAGACGAAGAGCATTAGATGCAAAAGTGCACGAGCAAAGAGCTCCAGATTGAAGGAGTTCGAAACGATCAAAGAAGGCATGGCGTTTTCAGGCAAACTACTTAACGGACGGGAAGGATCGCTTGCACTGACACCTTATTTTAGCAAATCAGGGAGAAAGTTTTGGGGGCAACCTGCTATTTCAGACTGTCACATCTGGCAACACTTGGGTGCAGAGTTGTTTTGCTTCTGTGCTTGAGCATAGCACGCCCGCGAGGGCTGTTCCTGGTTGCTACAAGAAGCATGATTACCGGCATGGAGTCTCAACTACGGGCGCATACGGAGTGAATTGATTGTTCGTTGGAATAGACACGGCGATGAAAACGTTCAAGCGCAGGCTTATTTGCTGAGCAGAAGTAGCAATGCTGAACCGCTTGCGATTGTTGCAAGTCTCGTAGGGTTAGAAAGGGTAATGCTGTAGAGCAGTCTACGAAGTCAGCCGACTCTGAGCCTAAACGCCAATCCTACCTCTGCATGAACTTCTTCGCCTCACCACTTACTTCTTCAAAGACGTCCGGCAACCAGATCGCCTAAGTTGCTCGTTATACTTGGAGCAAGTTCTCATCCCGATGTAGACCGCGAACGGCTAGTCACGTGCATGACGAATGCTTTAACGACGTTTTCGTGACAAAGTGCTGTTCTCGTACTCGGAACGTTGACCTGCTGTGTTTGTTTGTTAGCGATCAATGCCTAAAGTTGCAGACTTTGGACATTTCAGAAATTGATAGTAAGCGAGATGAGCTCTTAATACTCCAATTCACCTCCATACGGCACCTGTTTTCGATCCGATGCCACGGCGCAGGAAAAATGCCGTGAAAGGTACCGCCACCGAGAGGCCGATCGCGCCAACGCGTCGCTCGGCACGTCGTGGAGCGCCGTCGGCTTTGGACGATATCATTCCTGATGTTTACAATGAAATGCTAGTAGAGGCGTACAACCAGAACCCAGAAGACTTTGCGCCAAATCCACGGCCTGTTAAGCGGAGGAGGGTGAAGGTTGAGGAGCCGTCTCCCGAAGCAGACACCACCGAGGACGTCGAGGCCCTTCGGCAATTGATCCCATCTCCAGCGCCGTCAGCCAAACGATCTGTCTCACCTGCTAATGTCCCCGCATCGCGACACCAAGTCATTTTCGACAACGACATCTCGGAATCGGACTCTGAAAGCGACTCAGAACTGGAGTTTGAGGATGTCGAGATCGGTCGTGGTGAAGCCAGCGCTGATCCACAAGAAGATGATCGGCCGGAACCTGAATCCTTGCAGCTCGATCTTTCCGCTCCAACAATGGTATCTGCTCGGAAAATAGCTCAGCGTCGCAAGCCAGTGTCCAAAACTGAACGCGCCCATCGTCTCGCTGTGCACAAATGGCATCTCTGCAGTCTGCTTGTCCACATCGCGACGAGAAATAAATGGGCCGATGATGAAAGTGTACAACGTAACCTCAAGAATTTGGTGGATAGAAAGACGATCGGTCAACTTCATTTAGACGAGTCGAGGACGCAAGCGGAACGAAAATTTGCGTTTGACAGAGCGATTCAGAACATATGTGGAATGTGGAAGGGGAGGTTTCATGTTACCACACGTGGCATACGGCGGGCAGTGTGGCGGGAAGATCTCGACATGGCAAAGGAAGTCGAAGATGCTGAAGATCCGGTTGACTTCGAGGATTTTCGACATGCGTCCAAAACGTGCTCTGGCTCACGAGATCTTGGCGCGCAGTTGTTCTGCGCCCTTTTGAGGGGTCTCGCGGTCGATACTCGCTTAGTTTGCTCGCTACAGGTTCTCCCATTCTCGAGCGTTGCCAAGGGTTCGCTATCGGAGAGGCCGGGGCTGCGGTACATTCAGGCTGGGGCGCAGAATTTTGGGACAAATTCGGGAGGAAGTGCCATGAAGAAGAACACCAAGAAAATAATCGACTCGCCCTTCCCAATCTTCTGGGTCGAAGTGTTCAGTCCGGCGATCAGCCAGTGGATTCCACTTGACCCATTGGTGCGGAATACAATCAATAAGCCGAAGACGGGCTTTGAGCCGCCGGCATCCGACATGCTGAATGCGATGTCCTACGTTGTCGCATTTAACGACGATGGAACGGTAAAGGACGTTACGAGACGGTATACGAGTCAGTATAATGCTAAGATAAGGAAGGGAAGAGTCGAGAGTACGAAGGGCGGAGAAAGGTGGTACCACGGTGTGATGTCTGTGTTCCGACGAGAACGACCCACCACCACTGACCAAATCGAGGACGCAGAACTAGATCGAAGGGTTGCGCAAGAGGGTATGCCGAAAAACGTTCAGGACTTTAAGGACCACCCTGTATACGTTTTGGAGCGTCACTTGCGGTCAAATGAAGTGATCTATCCAAAACGCGAGTGCGGCAAATTCACAGTTGGCACAGGTAAAAACCAGAAAGTGGAAGGCGTCTTCCGGCGCAGCGACGTGTATGCTTGTCGGAGCGCGGAGGGGTGGTATAGGCGTGGAAGAGACGTTAGAGTTGGTGAGCAAGCCTTGAAACGCGTTGTGCCGAAGCGGAAGCCCGGCGACCATGTCCAACCCGAATTTGAAGAAGATCAAGACGAGGTAGAAGGTAACAGCGTTCCACTTTATGCCGAGTTTCAGACCGATGTCTACGTTCCGCCGCCTGTCGTTGATGGACAAGTTCCAAGGAATGGATACGGCAATCTCGACGTGTATGTCGACACCATGATACCAGCTGGTGGCGTGCATGTTCGGCATCCGTTCGCTGCACAAGCGGCGAAGGTCCTCAAGATTGACGCCGCGGAGGCAATAACGGGTTTCAAGTTCAAAGGTCGGCAGGGCACGGCGATTGTAGATGGAGTTGTCGTTGATGCGAGGTCCACGGCTGCCATGATCGCGACTGTTACTGCGATTGAGGAGAAGTTGGAAGAGGAAATCAATATCCAGAGGACCGCGATCATACTGAGTGTTTGGAAGGAGATGCATTCAGTGCTTAGGATTAGACAGAGGATCGATGAGGAGTATGGCGATGCCGCAAAGAATAGAGCTGCGGATAAGTTTGACGACTACGACGACGAAGATGACCCGACCTACGAAGACGAAGCAGAAGCCGGCGGTTTCGTAGCGAGTGTTGTCGGTGAAGTTACGCCTACATCGAAAGCCAAGGAAGCGGCGACTTTAGCGGTGTTGAAACAGAGGGCGCCAATCGTGCTGCCGCCGTCTGTTGTGAGGCAGCGGGTTGTAGTCGTGAGGAGTCCACATCGGCTGGATTCAGCAAAAGAAACGACCAGCGACGATGACCTATTTGGGGATAGTGATGAGCTTGCCAGATCGTCTATTAAAAACAGCGAGGCATCACATGAGCCTGAAGGTGGTGGATTTGTTGTTGAGCATGCATCAAGTCAAGATGAGCAAGGGCAAGGAGGGGGATTCCTGGCTGACGATGATAAAGAAGCTGGTGGGTTTGTGCCTGAGAGCGACGATCATGCGGCCAGCTCAGTCCTTCAAGACGATACTGGCGGAGGCTTTATCCCAGAGGAGGACGAACAGAGACCAGTGGATATATCGGACAATTCGCTTCAACCTCAACCTGTGCATGAAGATGTCAGACGGCCTGTGCGCAAGCGATGGGTATTGACGGATGATCCGAATGATAACTCCGGAGGCTTTCTGCATGAAGACATAGGGTGCCAAGACGAACACCAGCGTCAAACAGTCAAGGACAACACCAACCCTTCCAACCCAGATCTAGTGACCAAAGCGGTGCATAGGCCCGTGCTTGACCGCCAGGTTTTGCTTGATCGGCCCCCGAGTGCGTCGCAGCAGACAGATAGCCAGTCGGTGCCATCAACTCAAAACTTGAACTTGACAAACAGGAGTTTAGCCAAGGGCAAGCAGAAAGAGAAAGCTGTGCTTACACGGCAGCCATCTGACGCAAACTCGGACTTTTCGATGCCGTCACATGACCCGGACGAGGATGACGCTGATCCGCAGTGGGTTGAAGATGCATTTGAGGATAGTTTATAGCAAGAGCAATGTCTCAAGATCAAAGATCTAGAATATTCAAAAACTATATGGGGTATCATAATCAATCAGAGTCGTATGCAATGAGTGCGGTGATCGTCGAAGACTGCGCGTCACCATCTATCGACATCGGCGCAGGCTGCTCATCCTTCTTTCTCCTGGTCTTGGGCTCCCAGACGTCTTCGCCCTTAAGAAAAGGATCGCTCTTGGCTCGGGTGTTGCCTTTCAAGCTATTCTGAAGTGTAGTCTTCTGCTGTGCTGCAACATCAATCTTGCTTCCTCTCTTGCTTCCTCTCTTGCTTCCTCTCTTGCTTCGATCTCTCTCCAATCTCTTCGCAGGTACTTGTTTCACATCGAATATGCCTCGAGCCGACGACTTCTCTTCGTCGTCTCCGCCAAAATCAACCAGTCTCGCCCTCCCCACGTCTCGGGCATCTGGCGCAACCACATCAAGACCCAGGCCGAACCTCTCCTGCAACGCTTCCCCGGTTTCCTCATCATCCTGCCTGCGCCTTCTACCGACCCGGAACTCCTTTCGGATCCTCTTATTCATCTCGTACGGATCCGCCCAGTCTCTCTCACTTCGTCTCTTCAGCTCTTCAATCCTAGCCTGTTCCTTGCTTGCAGCATCTTTGTCTTTCACACTTTTCTCCAACAATCCGAACGCGCCCTCCTTTTCCAGCTTGTCTTTCTCCTCGTCCGTGCGGCCTAGAACAATCTCCCCGTCTAGGACTCGGTCTGCGCCCGTATCGCGACGTCGCCCACCAGAGACGACGACATACTCCGTGTGCTTCGGATCGGTTCGCACCTCGATCCATTGACCGCATACTGTATGTTTGATCCTGAATTGCCAGATTGGCGTGCTGTAGTAGTTTCCTACCTTCCTCTTCTCAGCATTGAAGCGAACACCTTGACCAATGATGGTTTCGGGTTGGCAATTAGTGCACCAAATTGGGAAGGGACATTCAAATCGTACGGTCTGTGAGCCGTCGGGTTTGCGGTTTGTTGGCTTCTTTCCGGTTGCTTGGTTGAACGATAGGACACCTTCTAAGTCAGGTGGGACGTAGCGGCCCATGTTGAAGCCTTGCATGATTGCGACAGAAGGCGCGGAAACGCCATTGATATACTCAACAGCACGCGAGGAAAGGTTGTACAGGTACAACTTTTGCGCCTGTAGTTCTAGAGTGACTAGGATACACAAGAATGAACGACGGTTAAGAAGGCCTGAGGCAGCAATACCTTGTCTATATCACGTGACAACGCATAAAAAGATCGCATGTTTAGTCCCCTCTTTCGCGTTGTGTTTGTTTACATCCTGTTAATACTCCTGGCGGCTTTATCGCGCCCTTTGAGAAGCCTCGATCGACTGCTCTAGGACACCGCAGCGTTCCTTTATCCCGAAGCATGCGTGCCAGAGATCCTCGTTCAGTACAGAGAGGCCGACCTCGGCCCATCGTCATTTTGCTGTTGGAGAACGATACATCGAACTGGGTCCCATAACAAAAAGTCACCAGCAGCTATGATGTCGGGCTACCCCTCTCCAGCAATCAGAATGTGCGATGTGACGGCATTTTGTTCGCTTGCACGGTCAAAAGGCCAAGCCCTTCAGATACCTTCTCTTCATATTTTGCAATGTTTAGAATGCTTCGGCTGCCCTTGTTCTGACAATAGAAAATCCAACGTCCTTACCGGATAAGTTCAGCCATAAACAAACATGTCTAAGCCGAACATCACGGTCTATTTCCTTCAAGCCTCGCGCGCAATCCGTATCCCATGGCTTCTCGAAGAGCTCAATGTTCCTTATGACCTTGTCTTCTCGACTCGGAGTCAAGCCGGTGTGGCGCCACAGGATTTCAAGGATAAGATTCCTGCGCCGCTGAAGAAGAGTCCTACAATTAAGGATGGGGAGCTGGTCGTGCAGGAAAGTGGTACGATAGTCGAGTATGTGTACCACTCTCTTGAACCACGAGAAGACGTTGAGACAATACAAGCCAAGCTGTAGCTAGCGTGCGCTAATTTGGGTTGTGCAGATACCTCTGCGAGACCTATGACAAAGCCGGCAAGCTCTTGCCAAAGGACACAGTCGAGCGTTGGAAAGCCTGTGAATGGGTCCATGCCGCAGAAGGAACATTCATGTTGCACGCCCTTGCCATCCTCTATGCGCGCTGGAAGATCCCCGAACCAGCCAAGCAGTATCTCCCACAGATGGAGGATGGCCTCAGTGCCAACGTCCACAATGATCTGGATTGGATCGAGGGTGCTTTGAAAGAGCAGCGCTCCAAAGGCAGGGATTTCTTGGTAGGCGATGGATTGAGCGTGGCAGATGTCACGATGCAGTTTAGCATTGAGTTCATTTTCACAAGAAAGTTGGGACTCGGAACAGAACAGCATGAGGAGAGGTGGCCGGAGACGACGGCTTGGTTGAAGAGGACGATGGAACGGGAGGCCTACAAGAAGGCTGTGGAGAGGACGGGGTATACCTTAGATAGTAAGGGGCAGTTTAGAACATGAGAGTCAATATAAGGAAGCTCACCGAAGTTGAGCAATGTAATGGCTCGAAGACGCTTGTCTGCGAGTTCTGGAGAGATCTATCTGTACTTCATTCCCGTAAAGAATCATGCCGTCTTGAATGCAGCCGCTGAAGAAGATTTTAGGCGATGACTATGATCACTTTCGACAGCATGGCTTAGGAATTTTCGCAAGTTCACGGGAAAACGACCCCTGGACGACGTCTAATGCAGTTAGACGAGCATATTTGATGGCATCGAGCAGACGTATGACTTTAAAGCTGTCTTCCAGCGTTCAGCAAGTAGTCCGTCGAGGGCGATTGAAGGATCGAAAACTTTTCCAAATAGCCTCTCTCTCCCTGTCTCTTTCTCTCTGTGTGTCACTCCAGCTCATGCTACCCCAGCCGAATGTAGGGAGAGATCTATATCGCTTGTTGACTATCTGCACTAGTTTCAGCATAAGAAGATGAAACGGATAGTCATTTCAGAGATATGTCCGCCATCCTCTCTGCGATGTTAAACTATTAGAGGAGCCGATTACCTGAGACCCAACAAGTTTACAAAGTGGGCTAGTGGGGAGATCGACGAATGATGCGATGATCGACAGGAGTCCAAGGGACGAAACCAGCAAAACCTGGGTAGCCAAGAATGATCTAGTATCGTTCTGGAAAGGTCCCGCCGAACCCCGACCTACTAGGTCCTGAATGCGTCTTGGACGGAAATGTGTGAAGCTTACGCTGTTGAACGCATCTCGGCATTGTCGACAAAACCGGTCAAAGAAAGGGCAGATCTCCCTGTAATCGATGTGCTTCAAGACTCGGGTTGGCCCCAAGGTCTTGCTAGAGTAAATGTCGTTCACAGATCAACTACTGACCTTACACAAGATAGGTGAAAGCACCCTTGGCTTGACGTAGATGTGCCAATATCTTTAGTGACTCTGAGTAAATCCGCAGAGCCGCATCTTGGGTTGGAAGATCTTGTTGCTGCTACGCAGAAACTTCACCTTAAATGCAAGCCATCAGTATCCACAGGCTCCCGAGATCTAGTCTTGATCCACACGATCTCTGGGGCTTGGAAGTTGCGCTAAACACCAACAACAAGGACACCAAATCTTTGTTGTTCGTCGCAAGTTCATCGAATGTGGTTAAGGAGGCTGCGAAGCTATGCGACGAGTATTTCGGCAGCGTCTTGCTACAAAGACAATATCTTCAGCTATTCAAGTCCCTGGTCCAACCGCTGTCGATGGAACGAGATCGACAACACCATCCGCAAGCCAATTGCGCAAGTGCTCGCTTCGCCATGACGACCGAACTGCCATCCTGTGACTAGCGCAGATCCTATTCACGGATCGAGGTGAGCCTCGTGTTGTGTATATGAGACTAACGACATCAGTGGCTGACCCCTTGCCTCGCTTCCAGCAAGGTCCTCGTTAGTGCGGCTATAAGGATCCTCCACTCTCTAAGGGCATGCTTCAGCTCAACCGAAGCGAATGAGAGCTTTGGAAACATAGTTCTTTTCTCAAAGAATCTTCGTCTCAATCAGTAAGTGGCATCCTGGTTGGAAACAATGAGCTCGCTAACGGAGGCGATGTGGGAACTCTTGGCATGATTATCGACTTCCTGCATACCATGATGCGTGGGCACCACCACGTGTGCATGCCTGCGAATGGTCATGATGCGCAAATTCCAAAGACGTCCAGCGTCAGAGAGACCATAAGACATTGCTGCTTTTCTAACTTACAATATTTCCTTCCGCTTCACACAGCTGTCATGCTCTCCGCATATCTTTACATCCCACGCTTCTCTTCACACATACGTTCGCTGTGCTTCTCGTCGAAAGATGGCCGGAGCAAAGCCGGTCCTTAACAAAATCGGTTGGACCTATATCGGCATCGTCGTAGGATGGACGACAGTCCTCATCGGCACCATGGCCTTCCTTTGGTACCATCGACGATTGCCATGTCTTCAGATGAGAAGACTGCCACTAGTCTTCACAGCCATCATCCTGCTACATCTTTATGCCGCATTATGTTTCATCGGGTACGTCATCGGACCACTGGCCCCTTGCTCTGCCGAGTACTGGATCATGAGCATTTTCTTGCCATTTGGCATAGCTATCTTTCAGGTTGCCAATACCCAGTTCCTGTATATCGCTAGTCAGCAGAAGAAATATACTAGTATTCGGAGCCTTGAGGAGCTGGTTCGGGGTAGCCTGAGGAAGACATCTGTACTTGACAGGCAGACTGGCTCGTTCTGGCAGAGGATCTGGAAAAGACTCAAAATCTTTGATTGGCTAACCAGAATGGTTGTCTTCGTTTGTGTTGGCATGATCATTGAGGTATGTTGCGAACTGTGTCTACCACTTCTTGCTAACATTGATAGGCTGCTCTCACGCTTCTAATCTTCTTGTTGTCCCGCAAGTTCCATCCCGAGTTTGGTGTCCTACCAGCAAATCTGTTTGGTACGGATGCTGAAAAGCGAATGCAGTGCAGTCGTGGATGGGAATGGTAAGCTTAGATACAGTCGGGCTCTAGTATGTCTTGCTGACTCGCTTAGGTGGCTCTCGATCGTCTGGCAGTTCTTCTGGGCCTGGCTATACGCACCGTACATCCTCTGGCAATCACGAAACATCAAGGATACCCATGGCTGGCGCGTTCAAACCATCTTGTGCTGCATTGCTGGACTACCATGCTCTCCACTATGGCTGTGTGGCCTCTACCTACCGCAATTTGCTCCAATAAACGCTGTCTTCATCCCACCAAATTGGTTCTCCATCTCGATATTTCTCATCGAGTGCTTTACATTGCTCATACCCTGTTACCAAGTTTTTAAGCATAACAGTTTGAAGAATGAGACGCTTGCTGCTATTGCGGATTGGGAGTCCAAGAACAAGGCTCTCGGCTCTGTCATTACGGGCTCCACGAGGGTGGAAAGTCCGACTGAGCTTTGCTTCAAGACGTCTAGCGATTCCGAAAAGGGCTTCGTACAGGTCAAGCGGAGGCAAAGCTCGGCTGGAGGCAGTGTCAACTTGAGAAAAAACCATTTGTACAGAATGGTCGCACTGGAGCACGTACTTAACCAGAACCCTGGTGCCCTTCAGAAGTTCGCTGCTCTGAAGGACTTCTCAGGTGAGAATATCTCGTTTCTGACACATCTTCAGAGATGGAAGAAGGCTTGGCCGCATCAAAACCGCGAGGGTCATGGCTACAAATTGCCCAGTGAAGGAGAAGCCGAGAAGCAGTCGGAGCAAAATTTGAGGTTTCATTACAATCGAGCCCTGAGGCTTTACGCCGGTTTCGTGTCAACTGGGCATGCTGTCTTTCCCATCAACATCTCGTCGAGGTTGTTGAAGAGACTAGATGCAATTTTTGCTGGCCCAGCCGATCTCCTCTTTGGCGACACTGGATCAGAGAACAGATGCAACTCCGCAACGCCATTCGACGATTTCCATGTCGCCAGAGCGCCCGTCGGCACTGCGGATGTCACTCTGAGAGCGAGCGAGGACACCTTGAGATCGGATGATGTGTGGTACTGGGGTGAGGTCCCGAGCAAATTTAGCGCCGACGTGTTCGATGAGTCTGAGGCTGAGGTCAAATATCTCGTGTTGACGAACACATGGCCAAAGTTCGTGAATGCTGGATATGCGGAGCAGCTAGAAGATGCTGAGGACATGAGCTTGAATAGGCGGCTAAGTCACTTCTTGTTCCGGGGAGGTGGGAGTCAATTGTAACATACCTGAACCTTCTGACTTGAGCTCGATTGAGGACTCAGTCTCGGATGTGTTGACATAATGTATTAGTACTGCTTCTCCTCAATGCATCCAGAACAATTTTCCTGAGCTCTTCGCTTCAAGAAGGGCGAGTAGGCAGATTTGAGTCAAGGCAGATATTGGGCCATGCCAGTGCAAACAACAGTCGAGAATAACTACAAGCAATTTTGATCCATGTCATCGAACACAATCTTGTCTACCAATTTGAAAGAATCGGATGTTAAGAAAAGCAATCAAAGTAGAAATGTCACGAAAAGGAGTTCCAGTCGCTCTAAAGTTAAAACAGGGTGCGCTCGGTGAAACTCAGAGTCCTCTTTCCATGTTAGGCGACTATACTAAGATTTTCTGGGTGGCACAGAATCAAATACGACGAGTCGAAACCTGGATGCTTGGAGTTGTGAAACTCTTTCTCTCAGATCAGTTAATCTGGCTGACACAGAGCAGATGCACCAAACTCGACGAACACTTGTCCAGGTTACCAGGCTGTTCAAGCCAACATCTTCGAGCTCAGTGTGAATGAAGGCTTTACATCCGATTTAGAAGGGACTTGTTGTGACTCTTTCTTCTCCAACTGTGGCGGATTAAGTCGTCTGGCATTATTCCAGCCGTCGGCCGAACACTTCTGTACCTCACCTGATTTCACAGCTCTCTCAGCTATATTTGCCACTCCGGTACACTGCCATTGCCCTCCCACTCATAGCCAAGCCATTCTACCAGTCAGACGTAGGTTCTCATATGCCTTTGCAAAGGCCTCGGACAACCCCTGCGAAATGTGGAAGTTAGAGCTATTGACCATTTTGAACGAGTCCGTTGAAGTTGAAGCCGCTACGAATGCATGGGTAACTTGCTGAAGTATGCCATGGCCAAGTATCAATGCCATGTTCAGCCAAAATCCGATGGTGCCGAATAACATGAGGTCCCAGATGCGGAAGTTCGGGTCTTTCTTGCACCGGTTATTTTGGAAAGCTATAGTGGCCAGAAAGTATCACGAGATCGACTCTATTCTCATTGCATAGACCTGATGGCCCTTGACCACGCAGCACGTACTTTGGGAAGCTGTGGACCAGATACCTTCGAAGGCTCTTTCTGGAGGTGACGTCCGATTTTCGTTGTGTTACTGAGCAATTTTCAGAGATGGTGGCAGTCGAGCCACAGGACCTTCAGCGCGTAACGCTGTGCTGGCTGCCGCCTCTATTCATAGTCGCCTCTAGATCTCGTGTCAGAGGCCTCTGGCAAAAAGCATTACGAATGCTTCGTAACCTCAGTCGTGTAAAACAGGGCTAGACGAGCTGCATCTCGTATACAATCGGTCAACCTCGTCGTGAGGCAAGAAGAAGCGGAGCAAGCAGCTGACAGGCATCTTGCGTCGTTCACTTATCTATTACTGCTGAGTTTTAGCCTTCAGCCTGGGAAAAATTGGCAACCATCACACAGGACAAGCAAATTGACCAGAGACGAGTCGGGATTAGCTCGATCACATTCCATTTGTGCTCGAAGGTAATTCCAGCGCTAGGGGTGCCAATGCTGGATGTTTCGGACTCGATACTTCAAGCATCGGGCTACACTGGGAGAGCCCTGTTTAATATTCTATTTCGTGTCGTTGTCCGCAGGATCCAGACCGTTCAAACGATCAGGGAGAAGTAGTTCCATTGCGAATCAGAATCGATCTCAAGGCACTGGTGATGAGGTTTTTCACACTTTGGACAAATTTGAGCCTGCTTGAACTTATGTGACCTGCGCTAAGATCGAAACGGTCCTTGCTAGATTCAATATTCAACGTCGGCAGTCAGGATTGGGGAGGTTGTTAAAGGTTTCATGAGTTGGCTCGAAGATTCAGATTTTATCCATCTGAAAACTTCGCAAATCTCAAACCGCTGCACATTAGGTTTTGACAACCTTCCGCTCAGCGCCCTCCCATACCTCAGGCTCTAGCATTCGCGCATTCAAGCCCATCTTTCGATCAGGCTCATCTGAATCAATCGTAATGCCATACACCATGCAACCGCATTTACTACAGAAGTGGAACTCAGCATTACCTTTCGATCCTTTCTCAGCGTCTGATCGAATGTACTTTATTGTTGAAGTGCCGACCTCCGCGGTGATGAGGACTTCGTTGAGGCGATAGTATACCCACAGGACGCCGTAGCGACGGCAAATTGAGCATTGGCATTCCGTGACCTTTCTTGGCGGTGATGGGGCGAGAACACTGATACCACCGCAGTGGCATGTTGCCGTGATGCTGGTTGAGGCGTAGGAAGGGAGTTTGTCGTCGGAGGATGCCATGCCTACGAAGTGACCAAGATGTGTAGAGTACTAGTGTCTTTCCTTGGGCGAGGTGACCAGGCATAGAGATGACCAGTCGCAGAAAAATACGTAGTTCTTCGGAGGTTCCCCCTCGTGGCTGTGATCGCTCCACTGCTCTGTGCTCTCTTGCGTTGTTTTACTTTGGAGATTCATCCTCGACATTGACGGGTCTTTGCCGGCTTGGCAAAGCCACGCGTCGGCTTCCAGCAAAGCTCCAATTTCCGCAACTGTCAGCAACGTAAGCATCACCACAAGTTTTGTGTACACTTACGCGCATTAGGTCGCTTTGATAGCCTCATGAATTGCTTGAATGTCTTCTGGTGTTGACGTATACCTATTCGTTCCCTGGTCAAAATACCCTTGCGTTGATCAATCACCGGCCTTTAAAGATTTTAAATTGTATCAATCTTTTCCCCGGATTTGTAGAAAATTACCATCGAGCAGCGGAAAAAGGAAAATCTCAACTAATTACTCATATTCGTGCTGGTGTCCCTTCTACGGCTAGATAGACTCTACGGGCATCCAATGAACATGAAATGGTATTGGCCTTGTCCTTCTTCCTGGCCTGAGGTATGTTTTTCTCATGACAGCGCGCCACCTGTCTTGGCGAGGTCAATGCTCAACCCCAGCAGCAGCAACAGTGACCGTGCTCCACGCGACGGGAAAGCGGCTTGACAGAGACCGATGATCTAAGGCTTTTGCTTCGTATTCTGACAAGTATCAGCTAATAGGTAGTGGCTCCTTCCGAGCAATACTTCAAGTCGCCGCGTGAGCGGCCGACTGCAGGACTCGAGCAGGCACCTTTGACCAAAAGCGACGGGTGTACCATATTTCTATCATCTTCTTAGTGCATTGCGGTTTTAGCGAAGTATCGCACCATTGCACGAGTAAGCAGGAACAGCGAACGGGACCTCAGAACACCAAGCAACGACCTTTCTGCTGCCTAGTCAGAAGCCAAGTATTTCTCAGCCACGAGTTATGGCCGAAGCAGAGCTCGTTCCTAGCGAAGAGCTTGTGGTCGATTTGACGTAGATGATGCCAAAGCAAGAGCCATGTTTCTTCGAATGTGGACGGAAACAAATGGGTTGAAGTTGGCCGGGAAGAATAGAAGCTAACAAAAGGAGGTACAGAATCATTAGCAGAACCCAGGCAATCCGGGGTCGGAACGACGTACACCTTTGGCCTTATCGTGGAGTTGCGTGTCCGTGTATATATATATAGAGTTCCATGCTTGCAAAAAGTGAGCTCAATTGTCTGCCTCTGTTAATAATCAGCACTGCAGTCAAAAATGTCACGCAGGATGCATCGTCACCAATCAGACACGGGAAATGAATGCGTTGTAAAATCCTCAGGTGAGCCAGAGTCTGGCGTTCACAGAACTTCAATACCAATGTCAAGTACTTTCTGACCATCTATCTGCCACAAATCGGAACATAGCGAATGTTCGTATTCCACATTTGCTCGTGTGGTCACGGTAGATTCTCGGAGTCGGCTGGTATAGAACTCCATGATAGATTCCTCAACAACTTGCACGCCTTTATAAATGTGTCTTGTGGGCTCGCCCACAACGCTGTATCCCATATGTCCAAATCTGACATACTTCTGACCAAGCGTTTTGTGCATGCCTCCAGAGACAACGAATCCTTTCGAAGTTATCGTTGCCAGCAATTCTTTCTCTTCCAAACCAAAGGGGACAGTCAATTTGTTAGTAGGCGTACCATAGGTAGAGATACACTCTGCAAAGGCGTCAGAGAGGAATCCTGTGCTCAGACAAAGGACCTGCTCTCCAGGTTCGATGAAGTTTGTGGCCACGAAGTCCCATCCATTGCAAACATACCCAGCGATGCCGCGGGTGACGAGCAAATTTCCCGATAAAGTTGCTCAAGCTAAAGTCTTGCTTGCATGCTCGTGCGGGAAACAAGTAAAGCTCGCTCGAAAGAAACGATACGAGATGTCGCATCGCCATGAAAACCAACTGATCTCGTAGAATGTATGCCAGCAGCACTCAGCTTCCCTGAACTTTTATCCAAGGGCAGTGCAGAATCACATGCGAACTTGGTTTAGCCTAAAGGTGAATGCTAACCTAGTTCAGTAAAACGATCCATGCATTTGCTTTGGAAAGATAACGTCACTTATGACTAAGCGATTGACTCTGGCCTGTGCAGAGCCCGTTCTGGTCGATAAAGAAGGTCTCTACAAAGCACGACGGCTGGGCACTAACAGCCACTCACATTTGGACATATCGAATTCCTGGGAGCAGAAATCTCGATCCAAAATGTTACAGTATGCACGAACTCCAGAACGCCGTCATTGCTCTGCAGGTCTTGTCTTTTTACCTGAAATACGAAGACCAATCACTGATTCGATACCATAATCGTATGCTGTCTGTGGATTGTGAATCTATCTGCTTATATGAAACACCAAACCATGAATTAATTCGCTCTATGCCGCCGCCATGCTCGTAATTGGTGGCTCATAGTTCAGCTTCGATGTTGGAACACCCATCAATATGCTCCTGGCGGTTGAGTAGAGCAGGCCAAAGGCGAAGTCAAGATTAGTTCGACACAATCGCAGGGTGGTGTATAGTTGTTCTTGTTGTTTTTGAGCCACCTGTTGACGTTCATGGAAGTCGGTCACGATATCTCGACATTTTTTCTGGAAGAAAATAGGGCCTTGCTCCAACCTCGGATGCATTTCGCCGTTGACAAAGACACCGGCGCAGATATTCCGCTGTGCAGCTTCACAGAGAGCTTTGTCCTCAGACATGACACGCTTGTACATGTCGCTGATCGCCTGGAACTCATCATCTGTTGCATCCTTGTGTCGATACACTTCGTACCGCATGGTTGACTTTACTGGTGCATGAGGCACAAACCGCTGCATAAACAAGAAGTGCGGCCTGAATCGTCAGTAAGGTTCGTGAAAGACAAGTGTGAGACACGTACGACACGTTCATTGAAGTGCTTGGGAAATAATAGGTAGGGTGAACTTTAAAGCGTTGCTCTCCCTTGCCACCGGGCCTGCCTCTGACGTTGTGTAGGATAACTTCATCTCTCGTAGTGACAGAGTAGGTTTCAAGGTCCGCCATCTCTTTCAAATCAGGGTGCGTTGATGCGCAGTGGTAGCATTCATTGTAGTTGTCTGCCAAGATCTTCCAATTGTAGTCTCCGGTCATCTCCCACTCATGATCAAAGTTATATTCGTCGAAGTTGAAGTCTGCAAATCGTTCTTGGGTGTCAACGCCAGCGAAGTCCTGCTCCCAAGCAATCTCTGGTACCTCTTTTGGATCGAGGTTCACCCAAATGAACCCGTTGTGGTCGATATGAATGTGTATCGGTGACAAATTCTCGTACGCTGACGCCTTCGCAAGCTTACCCTCAAGGTCGTGGTTCCCGCAAGCAAACATGTTCGCTGTACCTTTCGGCTTGCTCAAAACCGGATTGGCACAATGCCTGCAGAGGTTGTGGAATCCTTTGATGTTTCCATCGTGATCGCTACCCAGTATGAATTGAAACCCAGCAGCCTCGTAGCGTAGGTAGTCATCTGGTTGCATAAGTCTGACCTTGTGGGTGATAAGAAGCCATTTTCTGGAGAAGATTGCCCGCCTCTCGAGTTCATACATTGCTTGTGAGGTGTACCATGTTCCTGGTAGAGCTCTGACGGCAGTGTTGACCTGCTTTTGTGGCGGTGGATATCCAAGCTTAAGGTAATTTAGCATGGTTGAGATCTTTCTTTCGACCAAGAATGTTTGGGGACTTGATCAGGTTGTGCCAAAAGTGTTTTGGATTGTGAATGTAGTACTTGAATACCATGGCGACAATTCCGTTTATATTGTGTTACGAGAGCATCACGATGTCCAGGCTTACCTTACTGCAAATGCTTCGATCATATTGGGGTACAGATGTCCGGATACCTTGAGCATATTCGGGATATGGAACCTGAAAATGGCGGGACCAAGAAAGAGCAAAGACTATCAATGGCTAGGCTTGCAATCGAAACACGATTTAACCCTCGTCTTAGCTCTTTTCTTTGCACCGGCGGAGATTTACGGGACCCGATCCAATGATGTACCATTTCCCTGGTATGACGGATTTAGCAATTGGCTGTTGTTTTTTGGTGAGGGACAGACCGTCAATAGAGCGCTTATCATCATCGTACTAACTGATAACACGTCCGAGTAGCTATTACACAGCCGTGTTGTCGGTCAACGCCGAGCATTCCATGTCTCAGGCTAGGTCTTAGGACCAATCCGCGGAGAGGTTTTGAGTTCGACAGCAAGAGGCTCAATCTGAGTATGCTGGAGACGATGGCAGCTACCACGGACTGTTTCAAGCCCCATGCAATGTCACTCCTAAGCGCCATTGCTTGAAAGTTTTCCAGAATGTGAAGCATTTGCGACGGTGCGAGCTTTTTTTCGTTCCTATGACTGTTACGTTGCTTCCATGAGCCAGCATCATGGGAATGATCGGCTTGAGCGGAAAGAGCACTGCGCTTTTCATGCTGAATCCTCGCCAATGTCATTGATTGTGCATAGAAGAGACAAGAGCTGTCGTAGTGGTGGGGTTTAGTTGGTATCCTAGGATTTTTTGTCCTAATGTGGAACTGAGACCGGCTGACGCTAGCTGAGACTTTTCTGTCTCGTCATTATCTGCTGCCCAAATTCATCGCACAATAGAAAACCTGCACAAAGGAATCACGGCATATCTTCGATATATCAGGTAAGTGCTCTATCGAGAAGGCTCCCTTAAGTGCGTAGTGCCTGTGTTCTGCCTGGCGATGGTCAAACTTCAGATAGTCAATAGAATGGATTGTTCCACTTTTCACCTTTTCTTTGCGTCTTTTGTGGTCCCATGTATGCCCGCTCGGGCTCGGTCGCTTTGCTCGCATCATTATCTTCATTACAATGATAAATAATTTTGAGGTGGCAGGCAGCAATTACCAACCTCAGCTTCGTTCACAGCATTCTCATGAGCACAAGAAGGTTTCGCCGAGTTACGGACAGACCAGATAGAGCCACAGCGTCGCTCAAAGCGCATAGAAAATTCTTGGGTATCTCGTCTATGTTCTTACGATGTAATGCGACTTCAACTATGCCTAACGATTCAAGGCTCCATGCCTTTTACAGCTCACGTACCTCGCCTAATCCAATGACTCCATGGGTGAGCTTTTTAAGAAAATTGTCTTCCTCGACTCCTCGGTGCAGTCTTGAGTCCTTCAAAGCACGACCTTGTCTCTCTCTTCTAGACGCCTTTTGTCATTCGATTTGAGCATCTGACCCATCATAAAGTGATTGACATCGGCGTCTGCCCAGTAGGACAAATGAGACGCGATGGAAGCCAGCAAGGACACGTCGAACATTCCTTCTTGGATGTGATAATCGACACGGCCATTGCTATTCAATGCACGAACTTTGGCTTCCTCTCTCCGCAATCTCCTTGCCTTGTCTTGCTCATGCTCGTATTCTAGGGCACTGGTGCCGTCGCCAGAGGCGGACCCAATTGATGAGTGCGAGCGACGACGCTTTTGGAATCCTTCATACAATGTCTCCATTTCCGTATCGATGAGGGTAGGAATTTCTTTGCTTTTTGAGCCCTTGGCGTCCTCTGCAATGTGCTTCTGTTTAGAAGAGGTGGCAACAACGTCGGTAACTGGCGGGGGAGGTATCGTTGCGGCTCGATCCAGGTTTTGTTCAGGCATACTACTATATTGCCCACTGACGGGTCTAGGCTTGTCTTGTGGAAGTGCTTGTTCTTCCCCAGTGATGCCAAGGGATCGGTTGATCAAGGACGAGGCCACACCCGAAGTCAAACTGTACCAGGAATTCATGACCTGCTGGCCCATTCTAGCTGTGAGATTAGCCATGCCAGGTGCTGCAAAGAGGCCACGCTTGGTATACGGCAAAGCTTGAGGCTTCAGAGTCGACATTGCTGGAGATATCAGTGGTTCGATTCGATAAGCGATTGGATCTGTGGGATGAAAGATGTTGTAGAATTCTGCGCACTTCGGAGATGATGTCGTGATTGGTATCAAATTCTTCGCTTGAGATGTTGTGGCAAGATCACCCATTGTCTCGTATGGGCTGTTTTCCATAAGGTCAGGGTCAAATGGAGAAGTTGGAGGTGCTTGGTCACGAAGAGTCGGCCGTCCAGCTATGGTTCGTCCTTTCAGCATTTGGAAAAGAGCAATTGGCGAACCAAGTGCGAAGAAGTTCTCAACCTCGAAGTCGAGCGCGATGCTCTTATCTGCATTGACAACATCTCGTGAGGTCTTGGAGGACGTTCGTCTTGGCCTAGTTTTTGCTTCCTCACCTTGTCGACACAAGATGTCAAAGTAAATGGCGCTTCCAAGAGAATGGCCACAGAGGCTCACTTTGCCCTTGAAGCCAGTGCGTTGCTTGAACAATTGATAGACCCGATTCACCTCTTTCTGCACAATCTTGGCGACGTGTTCCCGATAGGCGCTTTGATAGAGAAGAACGTCGAGCGCAAGGTCGGTAATCAGGTTGCGAACCGCAGGCACGCCGTCGACAGTGATGTCTTGCAAAGAAGGATAATCATCTTCCAAGGATGTGTCCAAATCACCAAGGTCATACTCTTTACGATTCTGCCTAAGGCTCTGCTTTGGAAAATCGAGAAGATGGCGCCAACAAATCGGCAGAACTTGTACTGTGCAATTTTTGGGGCTTTCTGCGAGTGCGTGAAGATCTGGAGAAGCTTCGAACACAGCCTTCATGGTCTTTCGCATAGTGTTGACGTCGTGCACAAAATTTATGCTGTCCAAGCGGAGGCCGAGACGTTGTCCAATGCCGTGGGTGACGAGCACGAGATGGTCGATTTTGCGACCCTGATCTTCGCCACCTCTCTCCTTCGCATCTTCCATCTCCTGCTGCTCTTCAACTCGAGCCTCTTCCTCTTCCTCCTCTTTTTGCTGATCTTGTGACTGTGTCTTTGTGAGACCAGCGAGCGATGATAGTTGGCGCTCGAGAGCTGATGGCCTAGGTGTTGTTTGGGGTTGCTGTTTCTGTTCTTCTGAGTTGCTGGAGTCCACCAGGTCGTCTGGCTGGGTGGCTGTCTCTGTTGCGAGTGGCTTCGTAGATTTACTCTTCTCCTTAGTGGCATCCGCTATTTTGGACGAAGGAGCTACCGGCTCCATGTACCCTCGAACGACCTTTGTTCCAACGGGGGCCCCAAAGCGACCGTATACTGTACTGCTCATCCGCGATACAAAGTCGTCCGCAGAAAGATACGCCGTGCTGGTGTCAAAATAACTTACAGTGGTGTTCATGTGTGCTCCGAACAAACGATAAGTATTCGAATTTGGTGTTTCTGCCGTTGCAGCCTGACTAGAAGGTTGGGCTTGGTCGGTCTTTGTCGCGCTGGGTCTTGGTTGCGAAGCCGATCTAGGAGCCCCGATCTTCCTCCACGGAGCTACTTTCAAGTATCCTTCTTCAAGCTGGTTGGAAAGATTTTCGTCGCAGGGTGTGTTGTCCTGGTAGAACCAGCTACCCCTTCGGACGTCGTAGACTGGACCAATCCAATACGCTGGCTCGAGCTCTCGCTTTTCGATGTGGACGTCATACAGGTAGTCTTCATTGACGGGGATTTTCGTCGAAGTTGTTCGCTCACCAAATTCATCATCCCGGCCCAGCTGCTGGAAAGCATTCTCGATTGAGTTCGAGTCATTCTCCGAGAATAATACCCATTTCTTGGGGACTGGTCTAGGCTTGTCCTTATCATCTGAGGATGGCTCGGGTGCAAATGGCTTCCTCTTGGCAACATCGACAGCATAGTACCAGCGGCTCCTCAATGCTGGGCAGTCTTTTGGGTAGCGCCTCAGACTTGGTGTTGGTCGTGCACTCAGGGAGTGATCGAGACCAGAGTTTGGCTTCAAAGCGTCGTCCCGAGGTAGCTGTTTCGGCGATTTTGGAGGTGGAGGAGTATTTGTCCTACTACCCCATGGATTGATGGCGCCTAAGAAGGAGGTCTTGTTGGCACCGGCTTCGGCCATGCCCCTTTGTATGGCCCGTAACAGAGCCGGCCAACGATCCAATGTGACGACTCCCAATGATTTGGCTGGCAATCAATCAGTCTGGGTCGATCTAGGTTCGACGACGCGAAGGGCAGCGAATAACCTTGACGCTCAATGACCAGGGATCGCAAACCTAGTCTAGCTCGGGATCATTTATGGAAGAGATATTGCTAGCTAAGAACTTCCCTCGAAGCCCAAACGATAAAAGTCGATGTCTAGCAAATGCGAAAACTCAGAGAATGTAGGGAAGCGGTCACAAGAGTGGTCTTTGTCGAGCGCGCATGTCGTATCTGAGATCGTCCCCCGGATGAGCTTCCCTACTGCACCAGACTATTTGGATATTGTTTCCAGTGACCAATCAATGACGTCCCAACAGGCAGCTCACAATGACTGTTACGTTTTCTTTCACGTGCAACAAAGAGCAAGGCGCACAGCCACAGCACTGGACGCGTTTCCAAGGGACATTCCTTCTTCGCGTGGCGTTGTTCGCGGGGCAGCAAGGCCACCAAGACTTCCCGAAGAGCAACGTCATGCCTCTCTTTTTCGCGACTCAGGCAATACCCAAGGCTTCTGTTGCGTAGCACAGCCCGGCTAATATCCTGGGCGTTTGCGATTCATTGCGACGCAATTTAGGCATCTCAATTTCTTTGTAACTGACACAGATACAATCTTCGAAGCGCCATCGCACATTCTCTCACCTCCTTTCCCCATCTTGTCCCTGTCGAGGCCCTTCCCGCACGGCGCCGTGCCCCTCATCGCCCAGCATGGCCGCTGCTATGAAACTTGCCCGAAAATATCCTCAGTTCCAACAAACAGAAATTTTCCAGTTACAGAATGCCTTCCAGCAACTCGATGTCGATGATAAAGGATACCTCGATGAAGCGACGGCGATCAAGGCCGCGCAACAGGCAGAGAGGCAGCCGTACGATCGGGTTAGATCCGCTCTGAAAGAGGTCGGATTGGACAGCTCGCGTAGAGTCGAGCTAGAAGACTACGTCGATTTGATATCAAAGCTCCGAGACGCTCCTACAGCTCAGCAAAGACAGGTCTCTGGTGCAGGCGCAGGTGCGGGTGCAGGCAAAGCTGCTGGTGGCCCCCCACCAGTCTCACATGCCTCCAAACCCAGCTTGGGCGGCGGAAGTGGTGGAAAGATCCAGTTGACCAGCGGAAACGTTACGCACACAATCAATGAAGACGAGAGACAGGCTTTCACCACTCATATCAATGCTGTCCTTGCAGGAGATCCAGATATCGGCCATATGCTGCCTTTCCCAACCGACACCTTTGAAATGTTCGATCATTGCAAGGACGGTCTGGTGTTGGCGAAACTAATCAATGACAGTGTGCCGGACACAATAGACGAGCGTGTGTTGAACAGACCAGGCAAGAAGATAAAATCTCTGAACGCTTTCCATATGACTGAGAACAACAACATTGTCATTGAGTCTGCGAAGGGCATTGGCTGCTCAGTGGTCAACATTGGCAGCGGAGACATTATCGAAGTCAGAGAACACTTGATCCTGGGGCTGATATGGCAGATCATCCGACGGGGCTTACTCGGCAAGATTGATATCAAACTGCACCCAGAGTTGTACAGGTTACTCGAAGATGATGAGACCCTCGAACAGTTCCTGCGACTTCCACCCGAGCAGATCCTGCTGCGATGGTTCAATTATCACCTCAAGAATGCTGGATGGAATCGAAGAGTAACAAACTTCTCTGCTGACGTGAAGGACGGTGAGAACTACACCGTCCTGCTCAATCAGCTCAAACCAGATCTGTGCTCCCGAGCACCGCTCCAGACCCGGGATCTGCTTCAAAGAGCCGAACAAGTCCTTCAGAACGCCGAGAAGCTCGACTGCAGAAAGTTCCTCACACCAACTGCTCTCGTGGCGGGGAACCCGAAACTCAACCTCGCCTTTGTTGCCAACTTGTTCAACACACATCCTGGTCTTGAGGCGCTCACAGAAGAAGAGAAGGAAGGAATCGAAGATTTTGATGCCGAAGGCGAACGAGAAGCGCGCGTCTTCACGCTATGGCTCAACTCACTTGATGTTAAGCCTGTCGTCAACTCTTTGTTCGATGATCTGCGCGATGGCACTATACTAATGCAAGCCTATGACAAGGTCTCTCCGGGCTCTGTCAACTGGCGACACGTCAATAAGCCTCCAGCAAGTGGTGCTGAGATGATGAGGTTCAAGGCCGTTGAAAACACAAATTATGCTGTCGAGCTTGGCAAGCAAATTGGATTTAGCTTGGTCGGAGTTCAAGGTGCAGACATTACTGACGGTCAACGTACACTTACCCTTGGTCTTGTATGGCAGCTAATGAGACGCGACATCGTTTCCACTCTTGGTGCTCTTGCGCAACGCATGGGCAAGCGGGATCTGTCGGATAGCGATATGATTAGATGGGCAAACGATATGTCGAAGAAGGGGGGAAAGTCATCGTCAATCAGATCATTCAAAGATCCGGCAATCGGCTCTGGCGTGTTCCTGCTGGACGTGCTAAACGGTCTGAAAAGCTCCTACGTCGATTACGATCTTGTAACTCCAGGCAAGACCGACGAGGATGCTTTCATGAATTGCAAACTTGCCATCTCCATCGCCAGAAAGATGGGTGCGACAATATGGTTGGTACCTGAAGATATTCAGCAAGTGCGAAGCCGATTGGTAACTACTTTTATTGGTGAGTGTCTGTTTGTCCTATGCACAAAAATCACTAACGCGGTGCAAAAGGTTCTTTGATGGCGACTGCTGAAAAGATGGGCGCTTGATCATAATGATGAGAAATACCTGCAGGCACTCCCGCTGCGGCGCTCATCTCGTTGGTCGAAGATAGTCCAGCCAATACCATACTTGTTCAAGCACCCATGCCTACCTGACTACCGCGTTGTTCTGCTCGAGACAATAGGACCCACACGGCTCTGCGTCGACTTCAGCCTTGTCGCTGGCTTTATGGACTCACAAACCCTGGAACTGCTCTGTCTCTGCTTAAATCGAAGCTTAACTGACTAAGAGAACAATGATGCACATTTAATGCACTTTCACCCACGCGGTCTCGTCATCTTGAAGTCACCACAGCACATCGCTATCCCTAGTTCTGTTTACTAATTCAAGTAGTGCTATCAGAGAAGCCATGACTATGCCTGAACCGGTGTCGACTGACATTCCGTCCAAGGTCGGCTTTCGCCTCTAACGGATCCATGGAACTTGCTAATGCACACGAAAGATTATCATAATCGCTGATCTCCTCAAATGCAATTTACTGACATCCACAAAGCGGCTCGCGACTTCTGACCTCTCCTTCGAGTCCTGCTCAGTAATAGCACATCTAGAGAACGTCGTGCCTTGAAGATATGCCTACTTCCAGGAGCATAATCAAATTACTCTACCATGACCACGATGCGTCGACAAAAGAGTCAACCCGTCTGATGATTAATGACACAACGAGCAAGCGATGAACGAGGAGATGTTAGTATCTTCAGAGAAAACAAACCCATAACTTGATGGACAAGTGAAGATGAACGGCTAACCCTTTCTCATGCAACCACTATAGCAGCATGGCGCTCACAATCGAAGAATTCAACACAAACTTGATGCTTAGTTACTTATATTGTCTGGTGAGGCTCTAGTCAAGAGCACGATTCCAGATAACTTCCGAACGTCCTCCGAAGAAGTCAAACTTGATCCGGACGCTGTTCAGCTCCTCGAGCACAACCTGAAAAGACCTCCTCTAACATCGTCCCTACCGCTTGTTCTGCAGTCTGGCGCTCGAAAGACGTACGCCAAAGATCCTGACGGGGACTATCAGAACATCGCAACACAGTCTAGAACAAATAGATTCATCGTCGAAGTGCGAGTAGTCGTGAGAGAGAAGGAGCGGGGCTTAGGGTGGGTGGAACCCAGTACCGTAATATCTTATACAGTCTGTGGTTCAGGAGTCGTAGCTTTCTCCTAAGACCCAGTTATTGGACAGAACCATATCTCTACAGACTTGAAATTAAGGCTTGAGGATTCCTTGAATTGTGTGTGGCCTAGCGATGTGAAGATAGCGTGAGAAAGCGCGTGTAGTTGGCTCGACGATGTTGGGTGAGAGATACATAAGTATGTTGAAGATTCCATGTCTTCTCTTTGTCCATTACCAATCCAATCCTGCAATTTCGCCTAGTTCATCCACTCTTGAGCCTCAAGATCTCCACGGCCCAAACTCGGATGCAACGTATAGCGAAACAAAATGGAAAGCTTCCCCATAGCCTTAGCGTTCATGACCGTCCTTACACTGATCGGCGCAGTCCCAGGCCCAGCTCCGATAACAACTATAAGGGATGTAGAAACCCCAACATCGCGTTTCTGCCTTGACCTCCTCGAGCAGCACGTGGACCACATGAAGTCAGGTCTGCTTGCTATCTGCGGGAGGCCAGAAGGATGTTGCGAACGATACTCCATTAGCTACGGTCAGCAGTGCGAAGTAGCCATCAAGGATGCACAGTTTGTTGTGGGAAACTATCGGCATTACCTCGATTCGCCGATAGTCAGGCCATACCCTGATGGACCGCATCCACAGGCAACGGTAACTGCGACTCTTTCTCAGGTGATCTGATGCGGCCTGTCGGTTCTGAAAAATACACTATTGGGTGTCGATCTTCCTCCGACCTGACAGCAAAAGGCTGATTGAGATAGCCGCCCCTTTCTTGGGAAGAAACAAAGACAAATATAGGTAGAGAAAGTATCGATGATAGCGGACGCTAAGAATGGGGAGATGAGTGTCCTTTGTAATACGTCCAGAACTATTAGGATAATGCCATCGGTCAGGTTGGAATTTGCGGTCTGGAAAGCAGAATCTGTCGTGTGGACGCATTTTGCATCTGGAGTGTCCAAGAAAGCAATCTTTGTTTCCGACGTAGAGAGGTTGAGCGGTGAGAACGACTTCGATCCCTATCCACCTCACTTTGACTCCCATGCTCCCTCAGTCAACTTCAGCCATCATAAGGAGACCCAAGGTGCTTTCCTCGACCCAAGCCCTTATGGCTCTGCGACCGTGCCGCGTGAAAACCTTGGGAAGCCCAGAAACTTCAAGGGCAAAGTGAAAAATCCGCATTTGCGTCGCCGGCCGTCGACATCACAAAGGATCAATCTGAAGGACCTATTGGGATTTTGACACAGGAGGATCTGATAGAAGGGCATAAATGGTATTGAAGTCGGTCAGGGTGATGAAGGTGGGCAAGGGACACGTAGTGTAAACGTGTTCGGTTTCACGATCGTTATAAATGGGAAAGAAATCGTCAACTGCGGAGGTGGAGGTCATGGGTGATGGTTTTAGTGGTGCATTGAGTGGTAGGTTTCTGGAGGCAATCCTGGCGGACCATGTGGCGGAGAGAATTGTGTTGTCGGAGCATATAGAAATGACGCAAGTGTTACTAGCTTTGACGCTGCCGAGAAAAACGCGAAGCTGTGATTTTGCTGAGAGGCTTGATATTTGTCGCTGCTCTAATGTGGTTTTTTTGCTACCGAAAAGGTCCCCATAATAATGGAACGCTGCTCAAAGCTTCAAGAGATAATCACGCGAAAAATCTTTGGTAGCGTCATCATGTTCTCAAGTACTCTCTACCATAGCTCTCTTCCAGATCATTAAAGCTCCAGCCCCGGCACAAACAAACGCACCAAATGCAAGCCCGTATCGTAGCACTCTCCCGTCATTGTCATCGGCAAGCGGCTTGGAATAAGCGGTAGATGGCTCGAGCCCTGCTTCAGCGATAGCCACGAACAGCTCTTGTATATTTGGCCAAGTCACTGAAGTATGCATTGGTGGACCTTGAGGCATACGCTGAACATCAGCTGTGTACGTGTCTGGCTGAATCTCGCTTCGTTGGGTGGTGCGATCGAGGTCCGCTTTGAGCGCAACATACATGCTTGGTAGTTCCTCGAGATGCTTGTATTTCTTGCGAAGCTCTGGAACATATGAAAACGAGTCTGGATCAGATGAATCGTAGGTGTAAACGAGGAGGTCGCACTTGTCGAGGAGGCTCAACTTGTTCTCTAGGACTGCGGATTCGGATTCGCCCAATTCTTTGAGGATGAGATAGCACTGTTTGCCGCCTGGAAGTTCGACCGTATTCACGACGACCCGTGGTTGGATGGTCGGGTGGTATGTCTGACTGAGTTGTCGGCCAAGGAAGGTGTCAAGGAGTGAAGATTTGCCACTGTGAGCTGCACCGAGGACTTGAGCAAAAATAACGTTGCGCTGAACTCTCCCTGCTCTTCGATGCCGCTTTCGTGCTTTGGTAAGTTTCAGAGCTGCTGTTGTGGAGGTGTTGGAGCGGTCTGTTGACTCGAAGCCAAGGTAGGCGAGATATTCCAACGTCGTCTTTGGAGACATGAAGGTCGTCATTGACCATTGAGCCAACCAACCTTGAAGCGTGACATGGCCGGCATCATTACGAACTGTGCACGCCGGAAACCCGTCCTCAATCCAGCTCTGAGGTATGCCAGGTGTTGGAGCGAAGAGTGCCGCAAGCTCCTGGTCTCGAAGTCCACCATCGTTGTCGCGATCGCTTGTCAGAAACAAATCCACGAAGAAGCGATACCCAGCCGGACTCAATTCTGCTGAAGCAAATTCGGGCACATCAAATTTAGGGTGCAGGAAGGCTTCTTGCAAGCTCAGACTGTCGGTGTATTGAAAAGTCCGCAAAATTATCCAGATGGTCTCGTGTCTTCCCTTCTCGGCGTAAAGCCTGTTGAGTAATAAGAAACCTTCAGGACTAACACCAGCGCTCATATCTTCGTCTGGCATCATAGTCTCAACGGTATCTTTGATATACTGCAGATCATCCTCGTGCAGTTCTTTGTCAAAGCACTTCATTTGAAAGCTTCTAAGCTCGTCGTCGTTTAAAAAGCCGTCCTTGTCTTTGTCGCAGAGGTAGAATATCCTCTTCAGCGCGTCAACACAGCCAGGCTTCAATTGGCTCTCCTTCGCGTCGAACAGCGGGGCAACAGGACAGGTCACCGCCTTCTGACACAGGAAGAAAGCCTCATTGACATTGTAATGTTCTCTTGCGCTGGTGCGTATACAGCTATCAATCTCTTTCCATTCGCTCATGACTGGTAGCATCTCCTCTTCCACCACCTGCTTGCTCGTCACCGTCTGCACAAGATCGCTCTTGTTGGCACACAGTACAACCGGCAGATTGACACCCAGACTCCGGAAGTAAGGCAGCCAGAATAACGCGACCCGTTCAAAGGTAAAGTGGTCGCTGTAAACAAGCAGGATGACGTTGCTTTTGCGAATCTCCTTTGCGAGATTTGCTCTCTCTTGAGGAAGGGCTGAGGTATCGGCGATAATAGTCTGAACATTCTCTGGCGTGCCCAACGTCGGTGGGATTGTGATTTGAGGCAGGACTGCGCTTATCTTGGAGGAGACAAAGGTGTCTTTAACTAGGGACGTGATTAGGCTTGACTTACCGCAGCCCTCGTCGCCGCAGACTGCTATGCGTACGGTGACCATCTTCAAGGCACGATTGCTAGTAATGGACCAGCTCAGGAGAGTAAATGTGTTCTGAGAGTTCAAGATCGAATGCTCTCCACTGAGCCGGGCGCATGATGGACCAGTCTGGTCACGGGGATGTGCTCATTTTGCATTTACCATTGGCGCCAAAGTGCATGTGCTTCATCATGGTCGCATGCCACGTCACAGTCACTGCTAGGTGTACTTCGATTGCTGTGTCGCAATTGGTACGCTGTTTAAACTGTCGGGGTCAGACTGATTGTGGCAGGTAGAATCTCAAGTGGGAGGGCTACGGCGATCACAGAAGCCACAAGCACTGCACTAGTGGCATTAATGTTCTCCTGGAGCCGTCGCAATACAGCGACAAGAGTCTTCTTGACTTTAGGTAACGAACTAGCTTTCAATCTCCCAACAGATCATGCAATAGAAAGGATGCATCCCGCTCGCTTTCATCCCTCCGCCCTATAGCGGCTGGAGGTTCTTGGCCCTGTAGGGGGCCGGAACAGCGCCTTGCTTCGTAAACACGTCACCGGCCACAGCGGGAATTAAATTGCTAGTCTGTAAAAGCTCCGACACGCTGGAAACGCAGATCCGTTAGTGCCAAATGAACCTGCATCACCTGCAGCTCTAGCGCGTAGCCAGCAGAGCCGCCTGTTCCTTCTTCGAAAACGGTTTGATCGTTGCAGAATAAGTCCATAGAGTATTGTACTGTCGAGATTCCTCGAGCAATGGCTCGCAAAGACGCTGTTGCGCGATGCGTGACAAGCGCAATCGTCAAGCCCGACGATGCAGCCACGCAATCTGCCTTTAGTCGCACAATCAAAGCATTCTTTGCTATTTACTCCGTCCACCTTCATCAACACGCGCCCAATCTTTTCTCTCAGCTTCGAGTCAGATGGAATGTCGATGCAGATGCTTATGTGGTCAGCTTCCAGTCTAAAGACAATGGTGGTAGCCAGACAGCACTCCAGGCTAAAGGCGATATGGGATATTCAGGAAGCACCTTCTTCACGACCAGCGATGACAGGTACTTGGTAAAATCTGTGCCTCGACACTTCGAACACAGCTTCTTTCGCGATGACTTACTTTTGCCTTATTTCGACTATATGTCAGAGAATCTATCGTCTCTCTTGATTAGAATCACAGACTTCTTGGCCGCTGATGATGTGTTCAAAGTCAGCCCGGGCATACTCTTTGGTTTCGCTCCGAGTCACCATATCGTTATGGAGAATCTTCTAATTGGTCGAGACCATGGAGAGGAGACAGCAAAGGACGAATGGCTTAAAGAAGGCAGTGCTGAAACTGAGCATCCCTGGGAATGGGAGACTTGGGATCTGAAACCAACCACATACTTCTTCCCTGAGCGAGACATTGCGAAGGGCAAGCTCAGTTCCGAAGCTGCCAAAAGTAGGTTAGCGGACGACTTCAACGATCGGATCGTACTCACTCCATCACAAGCGGACGCGTTACTGGAGCAACTCAAACGCGACACACTTCTGTTGGAGGAATGCAATGCAGTCGACTATAGCCTCTTCCTAATCAGAATACCGGTACCTCCATCACAGCACAAGCCCATCAGGAGTAATGAGCTCACCGAGAACCCCTTCTCTGACAACGCCGCGAGTCCGGATAATAATCCTTCCACTTCAGCCGAGGCTCAATCACCTCCTCAAGCAGTCCCGGTGGCCGACACTCCTCCACTTACGCCTCCCGATCCACCATCTTGGCGGACCGGTGTCAAGAGCGCGGACGGTAAGTACGTCTACCGTGCTGCCATTCTAGACTTCTTTTGGGCGAAGCATAAGGTGCATGCGAAATTGATGACGCATCTTGTCTATCTTTGGAACAAGATTAATTTTGGTGGAGATAGAGGGCCGATGAGCATCACAACAAGCAGTTCGGAATACCGTGAGAGATTCATTGACATGTGTCGAGGCTTTATCGAGGTTGAAAACGATCGAGGAAACAACTCGTCCCACTAGTAGTGCCAAATCCGGAGTTCATCCAGTATTCGATGGACGACGGGGTAATTGCAGGAGAAATGCTTACATTCGAACAATCTCTAACGCAATCATGCGACTGGCATATTATGCTAGATGCTCTCTTCTCACTACTTTGGGGACTAAACGGCGCTCAAATTGGTGGAGTCAAACGCTCTTCCGTTGCCCTTAATTGGAGAATAATGAGAAAAATTTTCTGGCATCAGACCTCGACGGATATTGAAGTTGGCAGAGCTAGTGGGAGAGGACAGCTCATGCTCCCGTATGGCATGACAGCGAATCCCAATGACGAAGTGTCATTGGTCAGAGCGCTGTGAGGAGCTACCCACATGGCATGCACTGTGCACGCCGCCAAGATCAGCCAAGAGAGGAGGAGCTCAGAATCCGTCCACTCTTCTCGAATCCAGCCACTCACGGCAAACAATGGCTTTCTTAGTCCGCCGATATCGTCTCATCAGATTAGATTAGATGGCCGCTGATAAAAGCGGACAGCTATCTGATGCGACACTGCCTCCCATTTACTCAACCCTGCATGTTGATCTCCATTGGCAATAAAATTCGACATCGGACCAAGTGGGAGGTATCAATTGCAGCTCGTCCATATCCTATCTGCAGTTTTTTGCTTTCGTTTCTCCTTCAACACTTCATTCAATTTCCATCGACCATCCAAAATGTGGAATCTAGGCGCCAAAATCTTCGATCGAAGCGTACCAGCTGCTGAGCCTGACGCCGACAGCCCAACAGCGTCTGGTCATGATGCAGAAGAGAAGCGAGTGCCGGATGTTCGAACCTCTACGAGCTCAGGCGAGACACTTTCATCTGAAACTCAGGATGGCGTTCATAAGGTGCAAGCTGCTGCTTCCGTATGGACATTGCAGTCCCTGATCATCGCATACGTCTTGTACGTTTGTGATGAACTTGCAGCCCAGTTCCAGATGGCTGACTAGCATGCAGCATGTATCTCATCTTTGTCCTTGACTCACTTCAACAACAGATTACCGGCGTGTTCAACCCTTATGTCACGAGCTCGTTCCAACTACATTCACTTACTGCGACCACGGGCATCATGTCGCAACTTATTGGAGGTCTGGCCCGGCTCCCTCTCTCCAAAGTTCTAGACGTTTGGGGTCGATGGCAGGGCTTCAGCATCATGGTATTCTTTTTGACTATTGGCTTGATAATGATGGCTGCTTGTGACAGCGTTGAAACTTATGCTGCAGCTCAAGTCTTCTACTGGCTCGGGTGAGTTGCATTCCTCACTATCCCACGGCAGCTCTTAACAATCGCAGATATACGGGCATCACGTACGTGCTCTCCGTCATCATTTCAGATACCACCAAGCTCAAAAATCGGGGTCTGATGATCGCATTCGCTGCGTCTCCGTTCATCTTCACCGCTTGGGCTGGTGGTCCAGCCGCACAGAGCTTCCTCGAGACATCTGGCTGGAGATGGGGCTATGGCGCGTTTACGATCATCACTCCTGTTGTCTGCGCTCCCCTTGCTATTCTATTGTGGTTCAACACGAGGAAAGCTCGTAGGATGGGTGTCCTTCAGATTCCTCCAAAGAGCGGACGATCCCTATTTCAATCGATCAAATATTACTTCATCGAATTCGACATCTTCGGCTTGATCCTTATCTGTGGTGGCC
Source organism: Herpotrichiellaceae sp. UM238 (assembly GCA_000315175.1). Taxonomy (NCBI): domain Eukaryota; kingdom Fungi; phylum Ascomycota; class Eurotiomycetes; order Chaetothyriales; family Herpotrichiellaceae; species Herpotrichiellaceae sp. UM238. The sequence continues at coordinate 64,328 of AMYF01000137.1, read as the reverse complement.
TTGCTCTGTTCTTGCTGCCTTTCAGCATCTATTCCTACAACGGCTGGGATTCAGCCATCATTATTTGTAAGTGGTCGGCTTATGGATAGCTTCGTTTACCTAATTGGTCGATCGCAGGCATGCTCGTCTTCGGTATATTACTCCTGATTGCATTCGGCGTCTACGAGAAGTGGTTTGCGCCTAAGTCTTTCCTGCCTCTTGGTCTTCTCTTTAACCGAACGGTCTTCGGCTCCTGTATCTACGCTGCGCTGTCCTTCATCTCATTCTACATCTGGAACAACTATTTCTACTCGTTCCTGGTCGTCGTCAATAACCAGACTGTCACAAATGCCTCATACATCCGCAATATCTACTCGGTTGGCAGCTGCATATGGGCTATCGTCGTTGGCCTCTGCATCAAGTACACTGGGCGGTTCAAATGGCCTGCACTCTACTTTGGGTCGCCTATCGCTGTTCTAGGTGTAGCACTGATGGTCTACTTCCGCCAGCCAGATGTGGAAATTGGCTACATTGTCATGTGCCAAGTCTTCATCGCTCTGGGTAAGTGATTTGTTCCGCGATTCGTCCAGCTGGAGCTGACCTTTTCTGTAGGTGGTGGAACGACCGTCATCTGCCAGCAGATCGCCGCCATGTCAGCTTGTTCACATCAGGAAATTGCCGTCGTGCTCGCAATTCAGTATGCGTTCGCAAATATTGGAGGCGCAATTGGTTCGACGATTGCTGCAGCAGTGTGGACAGGCGTGTTCCCTGCACGATTGCAGGAGTACCTACCAGCCGAGGCGATGGAAAATTATGCTCTTATCTACGGTGACATTACGACGCAGGCTTCTTACCCTATCGGCAGCCCGACCCGGACGGCTATCATGCAGGCGTATGGTGATGCGCAGCGGTATATGCTTGCTGCCGGTGCCGCATTTCTTGGTGTAGGCATTCTCTTCATTGCCATTTGGAAGGATATTGGAATCAAGAACTACAAGCAGGTGAAGGGTCGTGTAATCTAAGGGGTCAAGCATCACACCACGGCATTTCAAGCCAGCGGTAATGAAGTGGTGAAGGCATGTGCTCGTTATCGCTTTGGCAATCTGACGTGAATGTCAACGCATCAGCTCAGTTAATAAGCGCAGAAACGATAATTCAGTTTATCAGCGCCGTGCATATCATTTATAGTCGTGTGTACATTTTAAATACTTTGTCCGTTTATCATGCACCACAAAGCACGAAATCTTGCGATAAGTGCTTTGCAGAGTTGGTTGTAGCTTTTGCTCGTGCTGAAACCTCGGTGGGCGATAATGATTCACGACTGGTCTTGCGGAAAGACGTTATTCCTGGGACGCTTTGGTTCTAGTGAATCACTATTTGCGCAACAACGCGCAGTTTTAGGACAATTTGGAAGTCTACACGGAAGAGGGACTAGGCGTAAGAGGCGAATATCTACTTCGCAAGGGATGTTTTCTGTTGCGTGGTTTTTGGTGCGAGCGGCCCGCTTCAAACGATCGCCTTGCCTGCAACAGCAATCGCGGATTTGTTCGCTCAGTGGAAACACAGCCTCCCTGTTTGCGCGGCGCTTGGCGCAACCTTACCGCTTGCGGGGAAGAGCATGGGCCTAAAGTGATTGAGATCATCAGCAGTCTGCTGTATGCCTGGATATGACGATTTCCGTCTGCAGCAGAGCCCGAAAACGCGACATTATTCATCTTGCGCCGCAGTGTGTTTTGTTCCATGCGTTTGTTGCATTTTGCTATCATGACTCTTTGAAGCTGTGCGATTTTCATCAGCACCTTGTTTGGCTACTGACAAGCTGTCCAGTTCTCGAGTCTCACATCTGGCGAGCTGAACATCACAGCCCCTCCATCCAGTACCTGAACTCTCTGACGGCCGGGTCGAGCTATCAGCACCAGATACGACTGTTACAGCTCACCAACATCGCTGCCTTCGTACAACCACCAACATCTGCGAAGTCGCTATCACCTTGCATTTCCGCATTCCAAGCGCCTTCGCAGCTACAAATACACAATAGTCAAAGAGCAAGATGGGTCTACACAATCCACTTCCCTCATCAATGAGGAGTATGTCACACTGAATCCCAGTCGATCAGGTCGCCACTCTACACACATCATGAGGACCAGAACTGACACTTCTGCACAATAGGCGAGTGCAAGAAAGCCGGCAAAATCCTCGCATCCTTCGTCGACCCACGGCAGGCATTCGGTCCCGACAAAGTCATACCGCCTTCTATTCTTGCGAACTGCAAGGTAAGCCTCTCTCGGCTCGTTCCACAACTAAGCTGATGTGTTCGCCTCTAGGGTCTTGCCGTAATCACAGTTCTCAAAGCCGGCTTTCTCGGCAGCGGACGCCTCGGCTCAGGCATTGTCGTCGCACGCCTCAGCGACGGTTCATGGAGCGCCCCGTCGGCCATCGCGACAGCGGGAGGTGGATTCGGTGGGCAGATCGGCTTCGAACTCACAGACTTCGTCTTCATACTCAATGACTACTCTGCAGTCCGGGCGTTTAGTCAGGCGGCCTCTGTGACGCTTGGTGGGAACGTGAGTATCGCCGCAGGGCCAGTTGGACGCAATGCCGAGGCTGCGGGCGCGGCGAGTCTGAAAGGGTTGGCGGGCGTGTTTGCGTATAGTAAAACCAAGGGATTGTTCGCTGGGGTGAGTTTGGAGGGGTCGGTGTTGATTGAGAGGCGGGATGCAAACGAGAAGATGTATGGTGGCAGGATAACCGCAAGGCAATTGCTCGAGGGGGGTGTGAGGCCGCCACCGACTGCGGATCCGTTGATGAGAGTGTTGAATACGAGGGTTTTCTCAGGGTTGGCGGGTGGGAACGATGCGATGTATAATGATATGCCGATATACGACGATAGCCACGATAACGTGGTGTGGGAAGGGCGAACGGGTGAAGCTTACGGAGCTGGCGTGAGGAACAATCGAAGCAGCACGTTTGGAAGTCAAATGGGAGGAAATGACGACTATGAGTACAGGGATAATCCACGGAGAGCGACGACGTGGAACGATGATGTCTATGATCGACGGCCTGGACTCGGGGTGAATAGATCCGGTACGTTCAGCTCGAGAGCGAACCCGAACGAGACATTCGACAATATGGGGAACAGGAATCGGAGCAGCACGTTCGGCAGTGACAAGAGCGGACCCGGCAGACCGAACGCTCCCAAACCAGTATTCAGGCAGTCCACTGGAACAAGAGATCTGGGGCCAAACCAGGCAGTCGCGCTGTTCAGCTTCGATGCTGAGCAAGAAGGAGACTTGCCTTTCAAGAAAGGAGATATTATTACGATCACTCAAAGGACGGACAACAAGACGGATTGGTGGACTGGAAGGACAGAGGATGGAAAGACGGGCATATTCCCGAGCAACTATGTCGAGACGAGGTCCTAAGTGGGGTTCGCGATTGGAAGATCGTACGCACTGAACACGGAATTTTCTGACACTTAAGGTTATGCTTGTAGTTTTGCGTGGCGTGGAGAATTTGTTCAAGGCATGGTATGATATCCCATAGGTAGTGAGATTCATTCTGGCGTCAGCCTGTGGACCCAAACGATGGGTTGTTTGTGATATTGAGCATATATTTGGCCCGGCATCAAAATCCGCATGCGCAAAAGATATTTTGCTCGTCAAGGAATGTTCGATAGCTTGGCCAGGCATCGTCGTGGCCACTAGGTTGTCTCGTGAAGGATCCTTGACTCGTATTTGCCGTGGAACCCCGTACCTACAACACTGAATGCTGACTCAGAGGATGTAGCAGGCTGTGGTTTGTTGTCATTCGAACTGACATTGGTCAATCGAACCGCTCAAGAACCTCCGGCACCCCTCCTCGTCGTCACATGCAATGTCCTAGCTCCACCCTAAAGTCTTTCTGCTTTTTCAATTCTGCCCTCTATGCTTGAGTGGCCGTCCCTTGACGGTATGTTCACGGAACGATTGACCGAATCTAGGTGTCCAAGACTGGCTGCTGAGTAAAATCTAGTCTGACTGACTTCTGAAATTTGCCGCAAATGTGCACGGGGGAGAAGGAGACGGCAATAAGCGGGCTTATGCACCAGCGCCATCCTGGTTCTGCTTATCAGCAGCTTCAAGATCAACTTCTGCGTTTAATTCATCCTGCTGCTCCACAAAGTCTTCTTCGGTGGTGAAGACTTTCTGTCCATGGTACTTAGCAGTGACGGATAACATGCGGCGCGACTGGACTCAGATTGATGTAGTCGTTTTCGCGGAAGAAAAGACCGTTTTGTATGTGTGACGGTAGGAGTGAGGTAACTGTTGGCAGTCAACAACGATCTCTTAGATTCAGGCTTCGTAGGATCAGGGCTTGTGGTAGTACGATCGCTGATGAATGGCCTGTGGTACCAAAAGGGCGTAAGCCTGTCCAGATTCATGGACTGCCAAGCTGGACCAAGTTCCCAGACACATTACGCATTGCTTTTAATAAATTGTCCTCCCTACCTAGACCACGTTTGCCGAGAGAAGCTGACGGGATGGTGGGTTGGGCTCTTCACTTTAGAGTTCGAATTTGCCGCTGAATACATTTTCGTTGGCGTCTGAGATGATTGCCGAAGACAACATGTCCAGATACCTTGTGCGCGAGAGCCTCTGAGTGACTATTTCAACAGAAGCACAACGATAACCAATAGCATACCTGTGTGGCAGAAGGCTGCTCGAGCTTCCTGTTGCCAAAACCGATCATCGCCAGTGAAATGAGTTAGAAGCTGGTCATCTTGTACCTCTTGAAGGAGCATGCTGAGGGACTACACCAGGCACTCTGAGAGTTAAGCCCTTGGCCGTGGGGTTTCGTTCTAGTCCATATGCCCGCGGCTTCCGTTGATGCTTAAATCCGGCACCTAACTTTTGTGCATACTGATCGATCGTGTCTTGAGAGCCTTGCAATGTGACATGGTGCTTTGGAACATGGCGATCAACTGGTCAAATATTCCGATGCATTTTAAGGCTTGATTGCTGTGGAACTTGGAAAACTTCTGCGAGCTGTAAACGAGATATGCGGCTGAGGGACTCATATTGTGTATGAGGCATAATCAGAAATATTTGGGCATGTGGTGTTGATCTTTTCTTCAGAGGATGAGAAAGCTAGCAAGGTATGTATGGTGCTTTGGAGACGCTGCAGAATGAAGCCAACTTCAGGTGGTCGTTTTGCAGCAAGGACATACATCCGTGTGTTCATTAAGTTTAGCATAAGAGCAGATACTTTAAGTAAGGTTGTTTCTGACAGATTCCTGAACACAAAATGTTTCGTTTCGGCGTTGGTCGCTGCCAGTGCAGGTTGCATGGATCAGCAAGAGTAGTGAATCGCTGTGAGCGGTTTATTTCGAAGAACGGCATTGGGAACGGAGGAGGCTTGTGTTCTACACCAACAATGTGCTTTATATCAGATGAACAATTAAAAGGATCAAGCAACACCGATTATGCGATACGAAAGATCCGCTCGCTTCCGGCCCAGAGCAAAGGCGATCACGAATTGGGACCAGAGCGCAGACAACTGCTCGTTCTAAGTCACTGCATCTTTGCGGCTTTGACATCGAGGATTGTTCTTGATAGAAAGAGAGAAGAAAAGTCATAAAAGGGCGATTTGAGTTTGGTCGACGGCAGCCCTGAATTACGGTCGTCTAAGCGATGTGTTTGATCCAAACCGCTCCTTACATCGTATCTATGTGACTAATACATAAGTATTCTCCGAAGAGCTCAGAAGACATGGCCGAGCTTCTTGCAGTCAATGCCAGGAACAACGTGAGAATGAACAGCTGATCCATGGCCCAATTTATGCTCTAGAATTGATAAATACTGGCAACAAGCACCTAATCTTTCAGACGTGAATCCGGTCGAAGGAGTCTCCCGCCGTCCGTCAACACAGCTCATCACTTGACGGATATTTTATCACCAAAGTTCGGGGAACATCCCTCATTATTCTTTTGTGACCCTAACTATCCGCCATGTCGATCATGTCCTTGTCTCTCCTTACCCATCCTTCCACACTGCCCCTCCTCACATCGCTACTCGGTATTGGTGGACTCACAGTTGGCATCTACAGCTTCATCAATCCAATCGCAGCAGCGCGGATTTATGGAGTTCCAGTCCAGATCTCGGGTCCAACCCTTACTGATGTCCTTGCATCTACATCCTCAGATTCTTTATCTTCACCCGAGCCATCACGGCAAATAAGGCAGACGGACTATAGGACTGAATCATCCTACATTCACGCTCTTGGCATCCGAAACTTCACGACTGGCCTCACTATCCTATCTTTAGCGGCGTACTGGCATTTCACTCCCACGTCAGTCAATCCCGAGATAAATGTCGCCGTTCAGCGTGCTATTGGTATTGTGGCCTTGGCAGGCAGTCTGGTGCCAATTACTGATGCTTGGTTGTGCTGGAGTGCCTCTAACGATGCCGCAAAACAAGCGCAGACTTCGTGTTCCTACGGTAGAAATCGGGGAGAAGGGGGTCCGGGACACTCTGGTAATAGCAGAGCTGAGCAGGAGGTCGTTGCGGTTGGGCGCAGGGCCGGCAACCTACATGCAATGAGGAGTCTGGTCTGGATAGGTGCTGCTGCGTGGTGTTTGCTTGGATGAAACAAGGCTGCGGCGCTCAATACAATTGATTGCAGATTGTTCCCTGATGGGCATGTGCAGCTTGTGTAATGGTCCAAAAGGACTCTGGCGACAGAGGCAGGCATGTGAACATGAAAGCAGATGATATTGGTTGATATGAGTGCTAATGCTATGTATCTTATCAAAGGAGCAAATTGGCTTGTTCTCTTCTCAGCTCAATGGTGTTAGCACAATGACTTATAAGGCCCCTGAAAGCAGATGACGACAGATCTAAGGCTCCAAGAACGAAATATCAGTCGAGATTCTGTCTCTGATATGACTCAAAAATTCGCATCTTGGTCTCGTCGTGGCAAAAGAAGTAAATATTCCGCATGTACCACAAGACAGCCCAAGTTCTGCAACCTTTCTCTATTCCCTTGAATGGCGAAGAATTGATTGAAGGCGAAAAGTCTTAGTGTGTGCCGGTCCGTCTACGGACGACCGTTGCGATGTCGAAGCGGTCTTAAGCTGCGCTACTAGGGCAAGTCAACAGGGACAGATTGGGCTCGCGAGAATCGAGTAGAAGTTCGGTTGTCGCAGTCTTGGTCTGGTACGAAGTGATCGGACTCGGCAACCGCTCCCTTTGAGTTCTTCGGAAGGCATTGTGACGAGGTGTGATTATTCTTGGTTGTCGTCATCTTCAATTTCGATAGAGATCCGTAGAGTGGGAGGACTGCTTTAGGCTGAGCTTCGACGTCCTTTGGCCCTCGCACGCTATAGCGAAATAAGCATACGATGCTCCTAACAGCACTGACAAGACCGATGGTAGTGAAGATGGTTATGAGAAAGGAGCAGCTGACCAAGAGGAGCTCTTCAGCCTTGACCGATACAATGAACATTGGGAAGTCACTGCTTTTAGAAATTGACCATATAGATCGAGCGAATGCTGGTAGCCATTAATAAGTGACGGCGTGATCGATTACCGCAACTCACCATAGCTGAGGAACGTGATGATAGACGCTCGAGGCTGGCGAAAAAGGAAGAGAAACGTGGCAGGCACTATGAAGACAAGAGCGTACTTGATCTCGTTTCGGACTCGTGTGATGTGGCTTTGCACTTCGCGAAGCGTATCCAACCATGATGTCGGTATCGCGTCGACTGCCTTCCGAATCTCTTCGAGTCTACCGTGACTGTGGCTGATGGTTTGCAGCACTTCCTGACTGATCGACAGTTGTTCTCGAGAGGTCGTGACCTGGGAAGATTGAATGCTGGCGAAGTCCTTCGCAGCCTCTCGACCATATCTGACGCTATCTTCAATGACCTGCAGATGGCCAGCTGTTGCAAGCTCGACCATCTGCTCAGCCACGCTGCTCGTTCGCTGCAGCATCTGATTATAAGTTGCTTGCATGTCAAATGACATGCTTGAGACTGCTTCGGCCGCAGCGGCGTAGATCTCGGCCAGATTAACCTTGACTGAGCCAGCTTGAGTCTGCAGGAGACTAAGGTCCTGAAACAGGTTAGCACTGCTAATGTCACAACTTCAAGCGCTCACTTTTGAAGCCTTTTCCGTACCTTCTGCCACTGCCACTGTGAAAATTATCTCAGACTCATGCAATTGCCGCTTGTGAGCTTCCATGAAGGCGGACATTTCTTGCAGTTGGTCTTTGGATTGCTGAGCATGCTCTTGCATAAGAAACAATGTCTCTTGGTGAGAGGTTACCACTTCTGCAGCACTATCGCGGACACCCCCCATAATGAGCTGTGTCTCGTATTGGTGTTCTTGAAGAGCTGTAATTATATCGGGGATCACGTTTGTTGCTTGCCGAAAATGCTCGAGCAGCTCTTCCCTTTGGTAATCGATACGAGAAGAATCACATAAGTCTCTAGACTGAGCCTTGAATGCTGTGTAGCTCGTCCAAGAAGGGCTTTCGAACATCTGGTTTGAACATGACTCAATGTCCTCAGTCCGCACGATTTCGATCGGTGTTTCTGACGAAGGCTGGTCTAGGAACGTTTCGAAGACACGGCATGCTGTTGGGACGAGGACACGAGCTTGCCGAGCTTCGCAAAGGGCCATGGAGATGCTGTAGGAAGCTTGTGCATTCTGCTTCTGGAGCTCAGATCCTGAATCTTCGTGCTGCGGCTGGATAAGCTTGCATTGCTTTAGAAGACGTGCGGTCGCAGCGTGTGCGCAGGTCGGGGACGACGAAAGTGCTTGGATGATTCGCTTCGCATGGAGCAAAGACGGTTCTTCGAGCTTGGCCGGAGCAATCAGGAGGTCGGATATGCTGTCATAGCCGTCGTAGGAGCTAGCACGAGCTGGCACACTCCATGCTAAATCTTGTTGGTCGATCTTATCACCCACTGAACAGTACAAACTCACCTGTGGCGGACCCATATGCAGTTACGGGCACTTTGAAGAGGGTGAAGACCAGAAAGACAAATGCTAGAGCAGATAGAGGCGTCTGCTGTGTAGATCCGAGCTTATTTGACATTATGGGTGGCGCCACTCAGGTGATCTGATAGTGAGATACGTAGGATCAGTCCATTGATCTGGTGGCTGATTCAAGAATAGGTAGCACGCTGCTGATTCGGTTCGAGACGACAATACGGCAGGGGCGTAACCCCAACTAGTATCTTACCACTTACGGATCTGTCATAGGCGTAACGGTCGCAACGTCACCTACCCTTCCGTTAAATGGGGATGTTAGCAGACAATCTGGAGGCAGATGGATTCTTTCTGTCATTTTACTCAAGTATGGATACTGGGAGCTCGACGTAATGGCCATGGTGACGTTCAGTAGACTCTTGAAGGCCAATGTTACTGAGAAGAAAGGCACGACGCAATGTGCCTTCCTCAAGGAGTGATTGCTTAACAGCCATCATTCCGCTTTTGGGCAAGCGTCCTTCTGCGGTCTCCGTTTGGCGGAAGTTCATCTCTAAATATGCTGGACGCCAGAGAATCGGCAGCATTGTCATTAGGACAACGGTACCAGCTTGTAAACACTACATACTCAGCGCCACATCATCGTCTCACAATAACACATCTTTGCACTACAACTCAGTCGTATCTGCACTGCTCTGTCAGTCATGGCCTGCAAAGGCTTCTCACATCCCCTTCGATGTCTCGTACGCGAAACACAATCGAAACAGGACATTTCTGGTTTCCTCACGCCAGCTGTCTTACGAAATTTGGCACGAAGGTCGTTTTCAACCTCCTTGACGCGCTCATCACGAATTGGCATGGCCGCGATATCAATACCACCAGACGTCACTCTCAGGTTCTTCGACCTGCCGAAACAAAACGCCAAAAGCCGAAATGTTGATGCGCCAACCTCTGCGCTGGAAGTAACAGGACCACAAGGTAAGACTGCTTGCAGCCAGTTCGCATGCCGCAAAACCTGTCGACCTGACATCCAGTCTAGGTCAACTTACAGTCAGCCTTCCACCTTATATTTTCACACACTATAATGAATCGAACAAAAAAATGACACTGTCGGTTGGTGATCCAGACGTCAAGCATCAGAAATCTATGTGGGGTAGGCAGGCAACATATCCTCAGCATAATTGATCTAATTGTTTTCGATAGGGACGATGCGAGCACACGTACAGAACGCAGTTTCAGGAGTATCAGAAGGTCACATATGCATCATTAGACTCGTCGGTGTCGGTTACCGAGCGACAATCGAAAACACAGCAATAACAAAGAGACCTGAATACGAAGGACAGAAGTTTGTGTCGCTGAAGCTTGGATATGCCCATCCAGTCGAGCTGCCTGTGCCAAAAGGTGTAAAAGCAACCGTACCGCAGCCGACGAGGATACTACTTGAAGGCGCAGACAAGCATGAAATTACACAATTCGCGGCAGACATAAGAGCATGGAGGAAACCAGAGCCCTACAAGGGGAAGGGAATCTTTGTGAACGATGAGACGATTAAGTTGAAGGCTAAGAAGATTAAATGAGCTGGCATGCACTTTCGTTCAGAGTGCGCCAGTCTGTACGAACACTGGATACTTCCAACCCCTCCATCGGACCTGTGCTTAGAGCTCATATCTTGGCTGAGAGCACTTCACCAACAGCCTTAAGCACTTCTGGATGAATATCGGCAGGAGTGGCGACGACTCCTTTGTTGTCTCTAAGTGTCCTTCCGATACTGAAGTCAAGTCGCTTACCATAGATATCTGTAACTTGACCTCCAGCTTCGCGAACGATCAGATCTCCAGCAGCGTGGTCCCAGATCTTCTCCTGATAGTCTTTTCTGACTGGAAGACGGAGATAGATGTCACCCGCACCTCTGGCGACCGACCCATACTTGGCTTGTGAATCCATCTGAACAGGCTTTCCGCTTATACCAAGCCTTTGAGCGATCTCGGCATTATCACCCTTGCTCGAATGGCCGGCCTCGACGCTTTCACACATGACTGCTTGCGAGACGTCTGTGACCTTCTTGACGGAGATGGAGTTACCTTGAGATACTGGACCTCTTGTCAACGGCTGGCTTCGAGCACCTTCACCTTGCACAGCGGAGAACAGCACACCATATCCCTCTTTGTCTGTGGCGGCAGTCCCCATGTCTTCCTTCAGAGGCTCTGAATCATCGACTGGAAGATTTGGACAACCAAGCACACCAACCTTGACATCACCATCAACCATTAGCGCAAGACAAACAGCATATTGTCCTCCTCGCAAGAACCCCTTCGTCCCATCGATAGGATCCAAAGCCCAGATCCGGCCATCACTTCCACCAGCACTATTACCTGCATCAATAGCTTTCAACATATCATCCTCGCTCTGCAACGGACCCCCAAGCAGCGTATCGCTCTCCGCATCGGATAATTGTACGTCCTTGACCAAGTTCCATATCTTCGCGCTCAATTCCCTCTGCTCACGCAGAGAGCTTGCCTCTTCCTCACCGACTACTTGATCTCCAGGAAAATTGTGCTTGATAGCGGCGATGATAAGTGCTTGTGCGCCGTAATCGCCAATCGTAACGGGGGATTTGTCCTCTTTCGAGATCGTACCTTTCGCTTTTTCGGCGAAGACGGCTTTGGTAAGGATGGTGGCGCGGGCTACAGCGAGTTGGGCGACTTCGAGTTCTTTTTCGTAGGCCATGTTGGATATGGTGTAGCAGCTCAATATTCGGCTCGAAATGGCCCTTGTGGCGACCTGATTTGATGAGGCTGACAAATTTGAATCGCCGGTGTTGGTGTGCAGAATTGAACGCTTGTTCACCGCTCTGTTTCTGCCAAGACTGTGAGGACGGGCTAGAACTGCAATTACGCGAGAGAGGCTGTAACCGAGTTGTTGAGTGCGTAACAGAGAGGCCAGAATGAGTGCTCAGGTCCTTGAGATAATGAAGCAAGAACTTGAACGTGATATTTTCGGATGCAAAGCGTTTCGTTCCACAGCCAAGAAGTAGCAAATACATTTCAGGGAATATGGGTCTGTGCGACGTTGCCCCATGATGGAAAATGTCAGTGAGAACCTGCGGGAATAACGGAGACGGTCGTGGAGATCCCGACTTCAACATCAAAACTTTCGTATCCCCTAACAAAGTCTCTTCTTCCTGCCACACGCGCTCGTGCTACGATGTTTAGCTTACAAACATGCTCCCCCATCGCAGTGGTTTAGCTGGAGGAAACAGAAGTGACAGTCAGCAGGATGCGGAGAAGTCGACATCATGACCTGCACGTGAACATGGACACGAATGCTAGCTACAACGAGTACCTCGTATTGCCTGACAAGGCGCTTGGAGTCAAAGTCAAGATGGAAGGGCGTGGCTGAAAGCGACATTATCGATAGCACGGTAGGTGGCGACATCCAATCTCGCGCATCGACCGCGCGCGCAAGAGGCGTCAACCGAGAACATTGAGAAGGCCGGGGTTGTCCACATCGATGAATTTGCTTATCGATAGGCGCAGGTACTTCTGCATGGACAAAACAAATACTTGCTGTCTTCCTGCGCTGTTAGTTCTCGCCAAGTTGTTGCCAGGGCGAGGTCAGTCATGGTAGATTGGTGTGCGTAGATTTAGCAATGTGCATGGCCTTTTCCGCAATAAGGACAGGGCTGAACAAAGATGCTCGTTTGGAACTTGGCGCTCAATTTTGACCTTGATCTCTTCCGGTGGTAGTGACTGGTCAAAGGCAACGACTTACGTCAAACTTGTGGTTTGGACTGCAATTAGGCACGCAGCACGGTTTCTAGCTGTACCAACCACCAGGTCGTACCGATTCTTTCTTACTCGGCCGAGCTGAATGAATCTCTGGGCTGCAACACGGTCGAAGACTCTCGGGGCATGAGAGATTTAGCTCACCGCCGAATCCTAAAATACCAAAAGCTGCTTCCCATGGTCGGGAACGATGACATCTGCGAGCAAGTTCTTACTGTAGTTCCAATCCCTGCTCTGCAGACGGTGCGTTGTGGCTTGGGACGGTGTAGAGGTAGAAGATATGGCGCGTCTAGATGCGTATGGAGCAGCACGCGTGGGAGAGGCAACCCAGCATACTGGCGAGTAGGAACTAGAACGCACCACTCCCTGACGAGGCAAGATCCGGCAGGGGTTGCTGAAAGCGCCTTTAGAAGCGTTCTTTTAGAAATCTTACGCTGCAGCGCTACGGCTGGTGAATGAATCGCTGTATATGCTGGTTTGAGCCTGAATCGATAGGCTATCAATCTACGCAAGAATTCATGTGTCGGGCTCGACTATGCTTGATTGGAGAAGTTCATCTACGTCTCAAGATGATACCTTCGACTTAGCGACTGTTGAGATTATCTTGAAAACTCGGAGGATTGGGCGAATTTAAGATTCGATAGTGGAGAGCAAAGCTTGAGACACAGGAGAAGGTGAGCGCACGTAAGCTTGAGATAGCTTAGCCACAACCTGGCCAAGCCAGCACATCACGTCTTCTGAGTTCAAGAACTTCCAGCCTTGCAAAGGGGTTGGATTTGTTGATGTTCAGCATGGTCTTTCGGCTTGGCTTTTTCGGCGGCCGTCTGGATCCCTGGCCAAGTGCTAAGCACGACCCACAGTCTCGCTTCTCAATCGCCGGCAAGCCTACGGTATGTCTCCTTTATGGTATAGGCTCTAGGTGGGCCTTTGCAAGGCGGAGCCAGAATCCAAATGTGCCCGCAAAACGGGCTGACATGTTCCTGCTTCTGCCATGCCATGCATAGCCGGCAACTAACGACAAACGAGACTGCTTGCTTCCGCTACCACCTCCCTCCCCCGTCTCATCCATTTGGAGCGCACCAGTTACGTGTTCTCTACACACCTCCTTTCGCAGATCCAGACCCCATCGTGTACCCATCTGATACTATACCACGACCCACCATGTTTTCTTCCAGTTCGGTAAGTCCTTTCCATATATCGATTATTGTCCTCCTCCGCATTGCCCGTTGTTTTGCACCTTGGGTCCTTTCTTCAGCGTAGACCCATACCCTGGACATCGGCAGTGTCAGCACCATGTCGAAGAATCCTGTCAACTGGTTGCTACTGCATGCACCGGCTTGTGCACCTGATGCCCTCATCACTGAGCTTGCACCGGAAACACTCCACGGTTTCCCGTACGGGTCAGCAGCGCACGTACATCGACGGACAGAGTCAGCACCACTACTTGGCGACGATCCCAGAGCCTGCCATGAGTGTTCACGGAAGAAGAGAAGAATTTCTGAAGACGCCTACCCTACCACCCTACCTACACTCCCCGAATATGTGCTCCAGCCTCGCCGACGCCCACGAGAAAAGGGCTGCAAACGTCTCCTCATCGAACTGAAACATGCTGCCATTTGCTATTGCACCACCAAAAGAAGATATCAGCTATTGACAAGATACCGTTACTTTAAACAGAAAAAGCCGTATACCGCAATATCCGTCCACGTCGAGCAACTCACATCCGAAACCTACGATGAAGATGACCTGGCGGGGATTCCGGATCTGCTCGAAGTCGTCAAGCTGCAAGCAACGGGTCCTGCAGAGGTTGCAAGAGCACTGAGAAAGAAGTTGAAGTACGGAAGTGTACACAGGCAACTGCGAGCATTAACTATTCTGGATGGCCTGCTGCAAAACGGTGAACAACGATTACAGCGATCAATACTTCAGGATCCACCCCTTCAAGAGCGACTACGTATTGCTGCCATTGATCCAATGTCCGACCAGGATGTGCGGACCAAGTGTAGAACACTGTTCGGACAATGGGTCGCTAGCTCTGCTCAACAGCCAGGCCTAGATGGTGCCAAAGCCCTATTTAATCAGCTACCCAAGAAAAAACAGCAGTCTGTTCAGCAGCGTCGAAACCAAAGCAAGGTCCTCAGAGAGACAGAGGAAGCAGCAAGACGGGACGAGGAAGAAGAGATGACAAGAGCTAGAGCGAGAAGTGTCAGTGAGGTGGCTCCATCTCATTCACGGCAAAAATCGAACTCCAATCCAATCTCGCTCTCATCCTCGTCAACATTTGGAACGAATAAAGTCAAGAAGGACAAGAAAAACAAGAACAAGCTATTCAGCCTCGAGAAAGAGCGACCAGCCATCCTTCAAGCCATCGCCGGATCATCGGTCGCCTCATCCAACCTCAACAATGCGATGAAGCTCGTCAACCGAGAAAACCAGCGGGTAAGCGATAATGCAGAGTGCGTGAAGCGTTTTGAGACCTGTAAGAATCTGCGCCGACAGATTCTCCGGTATATCCAGTTCGTCGAGACGGAAGAGCTGCTGGGAGGCCTTATTGATGCTAACGAGCGGCTGATTGGCAGTCTAATGGCTTTCGAAGTCATGGACAAGAGTGTGGACGATGACTCGGACTCCGAATTGGAGGAGGCGGCATATCTATCTCGAAAGGAGAAAATCCGAGAAGACGCTGCTGTCCGCGATGCCGAGAAGAAATTCGCCGAGATGAATATGAACGCGTCCGCTCCAAGCAAGCCGCCTCGACCGACAAACATTTCAATGCCGCCACGAGCTCCTGCTATCAGCAAGACACGCCCGTCGGAGGATGGTAGCGACACGGACTATGAATCGGAGGAGGATGACGATCCGTTCGCAGACAAGAATGCCGCGCAGACACCTGAGCCTAGCAGCCGACAGGAATACACTTGGAAAGAAGTCTAGACAATAGGACGAGTAGTATGAGCTAAAATGTTTGACGTTGCTACAACAAATGTGAGAAGCACTATTTGGTTGTACAAGCTCGACGAGCACCGTTCCACAAGGTCGAATGCTCAAAAACGGGACTTCCACGAGCCCGCTTTGCATGTGCCGTCGTGTTCTCCTCGTCTCTGGTAGGTAGTGTATGCAACTTCGATCCACCTTCTGATGACGTCCTCGATCCTCGAAACGCGTTCGTGCCTTGCATGAACTAGTGGTCTTCTGTCCGGAGGACCTCATCATGGCTTTCCCCACGTCCACAGTTTATCCTCCAGTCAATCGTGACCGCTAAACCACACTTTGCTGTCGAAAGTCTGTTCGTAGCGTCCATCAGCTCCAAATCTCGTCAGATCCAGTATGCATTGCCGTCGGCGCCCGTTCTGTGAGGATCGAGAAGTCGCCGTCCCCTGAACCACTGTGTAGCACCTTATGCAACATGTCACGAGAAGCGCCCGATGAAGTACGTTAAACGATTTCTTGCTGACGCCGTCGAGTCACTCACTAATCACAGATCAGACTCTGCGTCAACGATACTGTCCACCTCTTGAAGAAGCCTTGTTCTTTGCGATAGCCAGCGACTTTGACGTCAATGACGATGAGCAGCGAAAACAGCTTGAGCAGACACTAGACCAGCTGAAAGAGAATGCTGCTGCCGAACAGGATCTGGAGCTTGTTCAACCTCCCAAGAGCGAGTTATTACAGGCAGTGGCTAGCGATGCACGTACTGGTAGAGCCTACAACCAGGCTAGGAAAAATACAGACCTTGAAGATGCCTCTGAAAGCGTATCGACAGGCATATCAGGTCTCACAATTTCCGAGACTGAAGAAAGTAGTACAAACTATCAAGATTTGAACACATTGCCACAAGGAATCGAGAGCGCCTCTCTATCGGCTAAGGAACAATGGTTGCGGACGCTCTTTCCCACCATCGAGGCCGTGCAGATCACGGAGACCGTGTCTAGAAGCCAAGGTGACCTGCAAAAGGCAGTCGACGAGCTCCTTAATTTGTCCTTCGTCCATGACGAATTTGACCAGGATTACGTTCCCTCTCCAGTACTTAAAGGTGTAGAAGGCTTCGCAGCAGAAGCCAAGACCAAGGAGAACAAAACAAGGAAGAAACGAAGGAAGCAAGATCCGGATGACATCTATCTCTCTGATGGCAATATCCCATCTAGAATTGCAACACCGACCTCCAACGTCTGGCAGGATGCGTCTCGCGATGTCGATTTCATCGTCTCCAGGACACAAATGTCCCTTGCATCTGTAAAGTCGTTCTATCATCAAAACAGTGGCAACTTGGCACTCACGGTCAAGTCGCTGGTGATGAAGGAAGCAGACCAACAATCGGCCAAGATCAAGTCGGACGACATGTTACAGTTCCAAGCAGCTGAGCTCAAACATTACCAGGATGTTGAAGGCCTACCAGACACATACATTTACGGCGCTCTGTTGCTGGCTAACATGCTTCCATCGGCGGCGAAGGACCTGCTCGATGCAATGCTAACAAAATCACAACAAGACTACACAACGCGACCCGGAAGACTACTTGGAGTTACGCAATACAAACCGATCAGCCTATCCGACGACGATGCAGCAAAAAAGAAGTCTCTGCGCCGCACGCCTATCACACCCGTCGACCCGGCCATACTAGCCAGCAAAGCAGATGCCCACTCCCTCTCCGCGCACCGAGCGTTTGAACAAGCATCATCAGCCTTCCGTCGCGGCAAGTCAGATCACCTAATGGGTGGCGCAGCAGCGTATTACGCCTCCGTCGGCCATGGAGCACGCAAGCGTCAGAAAGAACTCATGGCTAGTGCAGCTGATGCACATGTACGGTCGCAGTCGACAAGTTCGAGCCTGGACCTGCATGGTGCGAGCGTCGAGCATGCGGTGCGAATCGCGAAGAGCAGCGTTGAGGACTGGTGGGAGGGGTTGGCTGATCGAAAGTATCGAGTTGGAGGCATTGGAGAGGGATACAGAATCATTGTGGGTGTTGGAACGCATAGTGCGCAGGGAATTGGGAGGATAGGGCCTGCTGTGAGTAAGATGCTAATGAGGGAGGGATGGAAGGTGAATATTCAAAGAGGAGAAATGATCGTGGAAGGGAGAACGAAGCTGTAGCACCAAGGACAAGTTACTATGTCAGGGGTTGATCGTGATAAAAATCAAGAACAGCGATATAATACTGTCTCGGATGGTCCATAGAATTGTGCAGCTCGTAGCTAAAGAAAAGCCTCTATACCAGCGGTAGCTTGTTGTACGCGTCCTAGATGAGGTCGACCGCCGCCGAAAATTCTCGTTAACCGCCTCGCTATCTAGCAGAGGATGTATCTGCACACGCAGTTGCGCTGACCGACTTGTCGTAAGCTAATACGCAACACACCGGAATTCCAGGTACCCGTTCCGCACCTCTGTCAGTGGTTTCACACTATCGGCTCAAACTTTTCAATGACTGTTGGCAATGGCTATATTGTAACACATTCAGGCAAAGGGGCTCGCAGAGGCGTGCGTGCTCCTCTCACCATCAGGAACATTGTGATCTACTTGGTAGAAAGTCTTTGAGGGTTCTCCGAACCGAACTTCATAGTTGTCGGTCACTTGTCCACGTCCGAAAGATTGAAAAATGAAAGTCCTAGTTTGGCAAGAGCGGGCAGGTTCTCGGGTACATCAATTCTACCAAAAAGTTGAATGAGTTCAATCATCTGATGGAGAATCATCTTCTCAAAGTGTCCATGTAAAGCTTTGCAAGATTCCAGTTTGGCTCGGCCTTTTCGTCTCGGTCGCCGTCAACCCCAGCAGTACGACTTCGACTCTTCGTACGCTTTGTACTGACCTTTGCATGACTGAATATCTCTCCCGTGCCGTGGAATATCTCGGCAAGAGCGCTTCGGAACCAAGCTTCATCGTCTTCGGCCTCTTCCTTCGTGTAGTCGGTACCGTTGGTTGTAAGGTCTTCTCTTCTAAAAAGTTCAATAATGGTGCCACGAAATGTGCCAGTTGCTTGCGACTTTGCAAAAACCCTGGCGTCGCCAAGGCATACGGTGACGCCTTTCTCTTCAATGCTAACACAAACACCATTTTCAACACTGAGCATCTGTCGTGAATGCCAGAGTGGCTGCATCTTTGTCATGATCAGGTCCGCGAAAGATTCCATTGAGGAAGATGGAATGATTATTGAAGCACTCTCCTCCGGGTTACCAGGTGTGGTGGTGCTAACAAAGGCATGTTTCGGGTCGTGTGAGGAGCTGAGAATATGGGTGAAGGAGCGCCGGTTGACGTCTGAGTCAGGGAGCTGCGAGGAGGTGTCGGAAAAGAGTCGGTGATGGAGGTGGAAAGACTCATGTTCGTGAGTGGGATACTGACGGGAGAGGTGCGCTATCAGCTTTGGTAAGATTGAGACATGGCCGGAATCGGGAGGTAGGAGGCAGACGCTGCGTTTGCATCAGCGAGCTCGCGAGTTTTTGAGGTGAGCAATCTTACCCTGTAGCAGGCATTTAGTCTGTGGGCTTTCTATATGTAACATTAGCATGATAGCTGTGGGAGCTGATGAGTTGAATCCAGAAGCTCTTGAATTGTGCTCAACATTCCTGTTTGTGTTGTAAGTGACCCACCGTGGCCGCTGGTGTTGAAATGCGCAGTCTGACACGCTAGAGTTAGGGGTTCTCTGGGTATCGTGCGGATGAGTTAAGCTTGAATTCAGCCGAAAGTCTAAGCTAATTTGGCATTGTTTTCTAGGTCCGATAGGGAGAAGCGACCCTGTTTACCCCAGACTTTTGAAAGGTGAGACTCGTCCTATTCTTGTGTCTGTGTGTACACTCGCCATGCTTCTGATCCGAAGACTCTGGCTTTTGCCGCCCATAGCCATCTTGCTTGTCCTCTACTACCTTTACGACTACTCCCGGCAATCTGTGCGAACCATTGATCGCAATGCTCAATGGACAATTCAACCTGAACAACACCCACTCAAGAGCTATGCTCAACTCCCTACAGGTACCGCCAGGCAGCTGCCCAAAATCCAGTATGGGCTTTCAGACGAGACTGAGAACCAGCGCAAGGAGCGCGTAAAGCGGCAAGCCGTCGTCAAAGAAGCGTTTCTTCATTCATGGAAGGGTTACAAAAAATATGCTTGGAAGCAAGATGAAATCGCCCCATTGTCTGGCGCATACAGAAATCCATTTGGAGGGTGGGGTGCCTCACTGGTCGATGCTATGGACACTCTTTGGATGATGGACTTGAAAGAAGAGTTCGAAGAATGCGTCGAAGCGATCACGGACATTGACTTTACAACCAATACTGAAGAGGTGGTCAATATATTCGAGACAACCATCAGATACCTCGGCGGCTTTCTCAGCGCATATGATGTTTCTGACGGAAAATACCCTGCCATACTCGACAAGGCTGTTGAGCTCGCCCACATCCTCTACATCGCCTTCGACACCCCGAATCGACTTCCAGTCACACGATGGCACTGGAGAAACTCTGCAGCTGGTGTGCCTCTGCAAGCCTCAAAGACCACCCTTCTGGCTGAGATTGGAAGTATGAGCGTGGAGTTCACGAGATTGGCACAACTGACTGGAGATGCGAAGTGGTTTGATGCAATTGATCGCATCACTGATCTTTTGTATAAGGGACAAGAAGACTCAAAGGTCCCGGGTCTTTGGCCGACGCTAGTTGACGCTGAAAATGGGCTGCTTACTTACAATCACTTCACGCTTGGTGGCATGGCTGACTCGACGGCTGAGTATCTTCCGAAGCAGTATATCATGCTTGGTGGGCTTGATGACAGGTACAAGACAATGTATGAAAAGTTGATCACTGCTGCACAGAAGCATCTCTTTTATCGACCGCTCGTGCCTGGCAATCCGAACATCTTGTTGAGTGGAAATACCGGCTTAGACGAGTTGGGCAGAATTGCCACTGAGACACAAGGTCAGCATCTGACTTGCTTTGCTGGCGGAATGGTTGGTCTGGCGTCGAGAATTTTTGAAAGACCCGATGATTTGCGCGTTGCAAAGGAGCTGGTCGACGGCTGCATATGGGCATACAACTCCACTCCTACTGGACTCATGCCTGAGACATTCTATATTGCATCCTGCCACGTTGGCACAGGTGAACCCTCCGGAAGTGTGTGCGACTATACCGAGGAGAAATGGTATGAAGCAGTTGCGAGACAGCATGGAGGCGTCCTGAGCAAGAGCTTGGCTGAAAGTGGGAAGCTTTTAGCCAATCAACATTCGCTTCTGCCAGGGTATACCAAGTGGGGAGATAATAGGTACATTCTGCGGCCCGAAGCCATCGAGTCTGTTTTTATCATGTACCGTTTAACTGGCGACAGAAGCTATTTGGACACGGCATGGACCATGTGGAACAGTATTCAGACTGCGTGCAAGTCACCGCTTGCATTTGCGGGCATCTCTGATGTACGTCTCCATCCTCCTGCACAGAGTGATCGTATGGAAAGCTTTTGGCTTGCTGAGACATTGAAGTACTTTTACTTGATCTTCTCCGACCCAAAAAAGTGGAGTTTGGACGACTGGGTTCTAAATACAGAGGCGCATTTTCTACGGCGGCCGAAAGCTGGAGAGCCGTTGTCCAAAGCTGGGGGATGAGAGTGCAGAAGCAAATGCCGTCCCAAAAACCAGCATCGAAAAACTGACATTGCAGAGGTGAAGAACAGTCAAAGTCAACTGGTCCATTCCATCCCTGTGCCGATACGTAGCGTGAGAGTCCGGCGCCTGTGATCGTCCTTGAAGTGGGGGACGTGCTTTGACCCCCTATTTCCGGCCAGAGCAACCTCTATCTGGTAATGAGTCGATGACGCCAGCACAACCGTAATCCTCGGTCGAAGAAAATTGCAAAGCTTGTCAGTCACGCCAGGGCGAGTTAAGTCAGAAGTGACACCAGTGCCGTCTCACTTCATCAGGCAAAAATTGATCTTCCGTGCGATACCAAGGACCACGTAGCACGTCTCCGTCGCCAGTTAAATCGCAGAGATGCCGATACTCGAGCTTCTGCCCCAGTACTGCGTCTCCCCGTTTTATCCTCGCCTTCCAAACCGAGCAATGCCAATCCCGGTATCTCCTGCTCAGACAACGATCCTGCAACCGTGCTGAAAATAAGGCTTCTAGCTATGTAAGTTCTACTGGACAGAACTGCATGTCCGTCATGCCAGGCGGCTCATCTTATCAGCATTCAATTACTGATTCCGCAGCATTAATTACGGTCATGAGAAAGACGATCAACAGTCTATCCCAGTCTCTCCAGAGCAAACGCTACCGGTCGCTGCGCCTTCTCTGCAGCTCCTCTTCCCATCGTTGAATCACACCTACACCATGCATTTTCATGTTTCATCGACCAAACAAGCCCAACGACCACGCTCGGTTCTTATTGTATGGATCTAATCTGCCTTACAAACCAGCTGACAGCCTAATCACAACAAACGATAGCCCAAAGTATATTCAGACGCTATCAAGGCTGGCGGCGGCTTTATGATCTCCCAAACCAACAAGACCTTATGATCAAGTTGATTTCAGGCCGCTGTGGTTTGGCAAGGAAAGACCAGAGAAACAAGCTTGTGAACAAATTAGAAGTGATGACAGCCAGTACGTGGGTGAAGGCCGGGCTGGCGAAAAGGGTGGAGAAGAAGATTGCGGCATATTGTGCCGTGTAGTTGCGTTCAAGCTCACAGATTCCGGATTTAATGGCTGCTGCTAATCTCGTGCCGAAACCGAAGCCAGAGCGGCAAGACTTGAACGTCGGGTCATTCGTGGACTGGATTCGTGACCAAGTCATCCCAAGATGCCCGCCGTGAGCGATCAATATTCGACATCTTCGTACAGTCCGTTCAGCTGGGATGGCTCGTGGAAAAGTACCCGATATTGTTGCCAAGGTTTACGGACGTGACATTAACAAGCTCAGGGTGTGTTAAAGAGATAAGTGACACCTCTGAAGGACAGTCGTAAGTACCAAAGCAGAAGGCAAACAAATTCATCTACATTGAAAGTCATGCTTTGCTTTTTGTGTTTTGTTCGACGCTTGTGTCAGCTTAGCTCCTCAACACGAAGTGCCATGGTTCAAATATGGACGATGGTGACTGGCTTCTAACACAAAGCACTTTGGCAGACTCTTTGCCTTCGACCGCTATTATGTGTCCTCTAAGTATACTGGCTTTGCTTGATTGAAGATGTAGTGGTCTAAATAGGTGTGCAAAGCTGTTTGCTTGCTACGTCCAAGGCTGGCCTCGAGAGAAGAGGCTTTCACTATATTAGTGGTTCTTTTTGATGCACCATTGCATTACTCAACGTGTGAGTGTGCTTGATCAAGAACCGTGCAAAGACCGGCAAGGCAGCTTCCGAGGTCGGGCGCTGAAAAGCACTCCACTCAAAAATGGCCCCCACATTTGAACGAGTGAACAAATTCACCAATTAGCTTGCTGCGTGCCCACAGAGCCGCACAAGGCCGTTGACAATTGGATAACAGCGACGCTCGATCAGAGCTCAAGCAGAGGACCGGTTGGGGGCCTTTCTGTCATCCTGTGCTAGTAGTTGATGCTGTTTGGTTCGTGTAGGTACGAAGCTGCAACGTTTGTCAGCTATTTTCGGACACTCCAAAGACGCTATAACTTGGATCAGCATGGATTTCTTCCTCTTCGCTTGCAGTTCACAGCGATAATACTTGGATAAATAAAGTGTTTTTGCGAACCAACTGCTTACCCATTGAAAGCTGTCAAAGCACCAACAGAAGCTTTGCCTATGCAAACACCTCTGCTGAGAACTTGAGCTCTAAGACCTCCGTTACACGCTGCACTATGTCTTACCAAGCGAACCAAGGATATTATCAAGGCGGGCAGCCGCAGCAAACTATGCCTCAGCCTGGCCACCATGCTCAACAATACTACCACCAAGGGCAGCCGACACATAGTTCAGGTGCATGGCACGCAAGCGACAGTGGCTCGTTCAATGGCGGATCATACCAGATCTCCCACCGGGACACCAACAGCATCTTGTCCATCACCTTAAGCAACGGCGGCTCTGTTAAGTCCAGACCCGGTGCCATGATTGAGATGGCTGGCACCATCGACCTCGTGGGCAAGAGTAAATTCAGCATGAAGAAGATGCTCACCGGAGGTTCGATGTATGAGAGTGTGTACACAGGAAGTGGTGCCTTGACTCTTGCGCCCGCTCTTCTTGGTGATATTGCCACTCTTCATATCGACAGCTCCTCGAATTGGAAGGTAGGGAAGGATGCTTTCTTGGCTGCGACACCGGATGTGCACAAGGAGGCCAAGGCGCAGGGTCTGGGCAAGGCAATGTTCAGCGGGGAGGATTTGTTCGTGTACAACGTTTCGGGTCAGGGACTGCTTTGGGTCTGCTCTTTCGGTGCGATCACTAGAAGAGACGTAAGTACGCAGTTTAGACCTAAAGTTCGACGCTGACAAAACACAGATTGCGGCAGGAGAAACTCATATAGTTGATAACGGGCACCTTGTCGCCTGGAACTGCTCGTACAGGATTGAGAAGGCCGGAGGCGGTATGTTCCAGTCATTAAAGACCGGCGAAGGTGCCGTGTGTCGCTTCACGGGTCCAGGAACAGTGTACATCCAGACTAGGAACCTTGAGGACTTTTCTGAATGCGTTGCTCGGGCTGCCGGGCTTAGTACCGCGTCGTAGGGGATGCATGGCGATACGACGGTGATCAAGGCGTCAATGCAATCAAAAATTGGATTTGTAACTGGGCGGTCGGTTAGCTGACGATTGCATTTTGGTCACAATGACATGGAAGTTGTTGCAAAAGTGGAACGCCGCCCGTAACATGTCCAATAGACCAGTCATTTCCCCTTGCTATGACAGATACAGGGTCTTAGCATGCAGAAGACCGTAAAAGACAATCGTCTCCATGAAGAAAACCTGGAATTAGTTTCTTGAAAATCGCAAGCACTCGACTTTGGCGGAACCAAAAGATCTGAATTGTAACAATCTTGACGCTCAGGATTTCAGGCTCTAGCACACTTCTTTTCGTCGTCTCAGGCCCTGCTCAGCGGCTTGGCTCGGTAGGATTCGCCAAAAGTGCTCCCGAGGTCCCGAGTTTTTGACTCGCCTGTTAATTTAGTCTTCTCAGTTTAACTGTCCTTACCAGCACGTCTACTTATCCACCACCGACTCGAACTTATGTACTACTCGAGGACCTTGCTCACTACAAAACCCCGGTGAATGAGATTACGATGGCTTACACTAATCACTGGTTCCACTCCTCGGAACCTGAGCTACGGAGTTGCAAGGAAGCTTACTCATTGTAAATCATTGCATGGCGGTGACGGTAGAACATGCCGCGCATCGGGTTAGTGATGACACAACTATCCTCCTTGTGGTACGTTGAATTTTCCAGTGAAGCCGACGCGTTGTTTCGTGCGTACTGAGCACAACGGCCCATATGCTATGGGCCGATTTCCAATATGTCATTCACGCTCATTCAGCACAAAATGGGGAGAATCTTCATTCTTTCGACTTTCACAAGAGGACAACCACTGAGAACATGCCGACCTACTTGGACGGCAACTTTGGCATCAACTTTCAATGCCGGTTCGATAGCAAAAATGGCTTCTCTCATATTGCTTTACTTCGAATGACAGCGAGAATGTCACGGTGCAGCTTGTCGGCTCAGTTCATACCGCTTTGGCCAGCTTCGATCTCAAATCTATGTGGCCAACAATTTGCTCTTGGCATCTTAGCCGCAAGCAGATAGTGCTGGCATTCCTTTGAATAGAGACTGGCTGTACAGCACTGGTTGAGTGTCTTGATAATGCTCTAGTTCAGTCGGCTCCAGGCGAGACTTCTTTGACTTGTCTCTGATGAGGATGCGCTCCCTCCTGCATATGTCTTTCGGTTGGATCGGATGCTTTATTTTGGCTTTGCCGATCAGTGCTCTGAATTATCCATCCTCGATGCCGCAATGCTAACATACTACTATACCGGCTTTGGCGTAGGGTTCGAGTCGTTGATGCAGCTCGCTCCACAGACTTTGCCACGTGGAAAGCGATGGCGGCTGAGCCGAATCCATCAACGAGGGGGACCGTCCCGACTGATACTGCAAAACTCTTCGGAACTAGATGTTGCTACTTTATACTCCACTCCGACCGCATCATCGCTGAAGCTGGCCGAATACGCATCATTACGGCTCAGAAGTGCACTAAATCGAAAGAGACAAGGGATTTATACATCGGGACAAAACAAACCGGGCAATTTGAGCTGAGAGCGACACGTTATGGTGTTCTAGTACCGGCTTGTTCTTTCATCAAGGTGAAAAGTCATATTTGTACTATACTGCCTCGCAAGCTGGCTGTCTCTTTGTTGGAGTCTCAATGGTCACCACAATGCAATACTTTCCAGGTCACTCAATTTCGGTTGACGAGCCGTAAACAGCTGGCTGAAGTGGGCAGACGTATTCTCTGCCGCGAAGCAATTCTATATGAAACGCTCTTACACGCGTCTGCCCTCTGCGAACGGAATGCGAAGTGGTCAAGCAGCATTCAATGGACTTTCCACATTCTTTGCTGGACTTGGCTGGTATTGGATAAACACTCCTCCACGTACGGAAAACAAGCACAATCATGAATGACATCATCACCAGGTATTGAGTGAAGAGCATGTCCAGTCCGGTCGCCACTTGTTTGCCTATGGCTCAGGAATCAGCGGAGTTCGACCTATTATCAGTAACAAAGCTCATCGGGCTGCTTGCACTGGCTCCTTGGTATCTGGAGTCGAAGTGAGATACACGTTGGCCGTCAAATCACAACGTCGATGCAGGAAGCGCACTCATCCATGCACCTGCGTCGTTGTCAACGATTTGAATCTGTTATAGCAGAGGTATTGGCGCCGCAGAGCAGATCAAGATTGCCGCAGATACAAGATTGTATATGACGCTTTCCAAGGAGTCGTAACAGATTGATACACTTGTCGGACAAGGTATCTAGGATCACCACATCGTGGCATTGAAATTTATGAACAGCTTAGTGCTAGTATTGGCTTCATGAGCGTTCACTGATCCTTCCTCGAATGTTGCTGAAACGTTCGCGTAACAAAAACTTTCTAGTGATACAGTCAGAGTCTTGTCTCGAGTACCGAGCCTCTGAGAATATCTTTAAGGTTTGAGTGACTGCTTAAAGGGCGCATGCAATGCGCCTTCAGACAAAAAAGCCCAAGTGAGTCCGTAGTTCATACGGACTGATTTCGACTGAAGACCCTACTATGAATATGCTAGAAAAAACAAAGACCAGAATATAGACTTAGCTCAATCCTAACATAGGCTGCAAAAGCTTTTGTAAGAATCATTCATTCGCTGCTCGATCTGAGGAAGGCATCAATCCCCTCGTTCATTTTCACCTCTACCATAGATGTTAACACGACACGAGCGAGTCTACTTGACTTAGACATCTTATATAGCCGTCTCATGGTGTGGGCGAGAGGAGGTCCAGATGACGGAGGTGCTATTGTCGACACTGACACAAAAGTCCATGGGACTGTTCGCGATCACGTGGTTGACGCTTCAATGCATCAAAATGTGCCGACTTGCGACAACGAAGCCATGGCCTTAGCGAACGCAAAGCACGAGGCAGAGAAAATCCTGGCGAGCAGCTTGACTGCGACGGCATCTGCCCTGATTGCCAGGTGCGGTTTGGATTGAGATCCTCAACGAATAAAATTCCATTTCACTAATTCAGACCACGACCCAGGCTAGTAACAAGGACCGCCTTCGCAAATCCCGGCCATATAGCTGAAGAGCGAGTACCGCGCACTAGTACGTAAGAGGGAGTCAGTGCAAGCATACAGCAAGCTTTCCAAGCAAAATTGAAGCTTTGTAGCCGATAGAACAGGCATTGTGTAGCTTGGTCTGGCCACTAGAACCAGCGCTGTCTTCGTCCGTCGGTAACATTCTCCCATATTCTGAGCACCCTGCAGATCCGATCCACTCAAGGCTGGCCGCTGCTCACGCCTGTCCTTGCCTTTTTCAATGGCTTGCAAGTTTAGTTCCAGCTATCTTGTCCCAAATTCACTTGTGTTTCGTGGGTAATGAAATCACTGCGAGCTAGTCATTGTGCTAGGATTGCCAATTTGTGCTGAATGAACTACAAAACGCCCCTTTCGCATTACCTTCGAGGTGGTTGCCCATTCTAACTCTACAGCGACATACATGATGTATTGTTGATAACTCAAAACTAGTCTTAAAGTCTGGGAAAAGAGCTCAGAGATTGCCGCAGCCTCTCCTCTACGACTCGGCCTTAGACTAGGGGAGCTTGCTGATTACGGCATGTTCCTTGGAGATCCCGCCTCTAGCGGATTTATGTCATGCAAGTCGTCGCGTATCGGCTTCATTTCTTGCTTTCCGTCACCTTTGGTGATGTGAATATGGCACTGCTCAGCATCGTGGCTCGTATACATCAAAGGCTCGCTACTGTTTAGAAAGGGTTATCTACCTTTGAGTAAGGGCATCTTCAGCTTCCCTTCACTGTGCGACTGTGAGACATTTCAGCATCATCAATAATATCACTTTCTTGTTCAATATTGACCTCGATGTCTCCGGAACGAAACCCTGCTTTGTGCCACGCCTTACTGGAGATTGTCGATCAACGTCTCCAAGCTCGGTCAAGCTTGACAAGCTCAAAATCGCACCAGTGAAGCTTGCGAGCTTGGTTAACTTTTAGCCACAATCTGTTAGCCGCTAGAGCGTACACCATGCAGCCTTGCAAGACGAGACAAAATCTCTCATAGGATTGGCACGTCTATTGCCTGCCACGATCCAACCATAGCCAGCTATACAGGACCGCATGCTAAACAAGCATCAATCGACTACGGTCCAGGCTTTCACCATACATCGTCGCGACACGTTACCCTCGTCCAGGCCATGTCATGCGTCAAACCTACATGGTTGGTCTTTCTTTAGCAAGCCATTGTGGCTACACAACGCTTGTAGTTGGCTCCTAGCTCGCGAAGAAACACCAGCAGGCATACATCTCGCATTTCTGAAAAGAGGGGACATGTTGGGCCGGTGAACCTTGATCCGCACTCTCTTCACTGTGCTCCAAGATGGACATATTGATCACTTCCAGCTGCCGGCCAGCACGCCTCAGAACGACTTGACATTGACTGCAATAGCTCATCATGTCGTTGGCATTCAAAGAAGATACCAAATTCGGAGAGAAAGTTGAGTATGAGGTCAAAGAGGGCGCTGCCGCCCTTCCATCGGCCTACAACCGCCGTATGTCACGTCGTGGCTCGGTACTCAACACTTCAGCTCCACCTCCTCCATCTGGTGTCTTAGTCAATAGCGATCGAGCGTACTCAGTCATTGCAGAAACGATCCCCGACTTCACGGACCTTCACGATGATATGGTTGAGAACACTCAGAGAGAGATTAGCCTGGGCTTCTTTGGTGGATTGAAGACCTACCCTACGGCTGCAGCATGGTCTATCCTATTGTCTTCTTCCATCATCATGGAAGGATATGACACGAACCTTCTCGGTTCCTTCTTTGCCTTCCCGCAATTCAATCACGACTTTGGTGACCAATTGCCAAATGGAGAGTATCAGGTTCCCTCTGCATGGCAAGCTGGGCTCATGAACGGTGCTCAGGCGGGCTCGATGCTTGGCCTATTCATCAACGGCATCATGTGCGATATGATTGGGTATCGCAAGACATACTATTTTGCGCTTACCCTGATGATAGGAGCTATCTTCTTGCCGTTCTTTGCCAATGGAAGCATTCCCATCCTCATGGCTGGGCAGGTAATCTCAGGTGTTCCGTGGGGTAAGTCCAACGTTCTTGATGCCAGATACCGCTAACTCTTGCAGGCATGTTCCAGACTTTATCCGTGGCGTATGCTTCTGAAGTTTGTCCTGTGTGCCTTCGTGGCTATCTCACAACTTATGCCAACATCTGCTGGGTTATTGGCCAGGTACTCAGTAGCGGTATTCTTCGTGGTATGCTCAGCATGGAAGGAGAATGGTCATATCGTATTCCTTTTGCGCTCCAGTGGATCTTCCCACCACCGATTTTCGTCGGCCTGATCTTCGCTCCAGAGTCACCTTGGGTATGTGAGTCCCCCGTCTATGTGCACCTGTTGACAGTATCAGTGGCTGGTCCGTCACGGCCGTTACGAGCAAGCAGCCAAAGTCGTCGGACGCTTGATGTCCAAGAAAGAAGCACACGATCCGCAGACTATTCAAAATAAGGTCTCTGAGATGAAACTGACGAATGAACACGAAAAGGCCTTGTCCGAAGGTACTCAATATTGGGATTGCTTCAGGGGCATTGACTTGAGGAGAACCGAGGTCGCATGTGTGACCTGGGCCTGTCAAAACATGTGCGGGTGCGTAACATGTTACTAACCTGTTTTATGGATGTTGACAAGAAATAGTTCTGCATTCATGGGCTTCTCAACCTATTTTTACAAGAATGCAGGCCTTCCAACTTCCCAGGCTTTCAATCTCTCGGCTGCGCAATATGCACTCGGCTTCTTTGGCACGATCGGGTCATGGGTACTGATGTCCTATTTTGGGCGCCGGACTCTCTACATTGGAGGCCTCGTTTTTCTCTTCTTCATCCTTATTGGCATTGGCGGTGCTGGTTTTGCACCAACGACCTCAACGATCATACAGGACGGCGTCCCGCTCCGCGTCAACGTGGGCGCCTCGTGGGCTGTCGGATCACTTCTTCTAGTATTCACCCTCATTTACGACATCACTGTCGGACCCGTCTGTTATGCTATTGTCGCGGAGTCGTCATCTACCCGGCTTCGACAGAAGACCATTGTGCTTGCAAGAATGCTGTACAACATTTGCGGCATCATTAACAACTTTTTGCTCCCTGCTCAGCTAAATCCCGGCACCTGGAACTGGAGTAGCAAGACTGGTTTGTTCTGGGCTGGCATTTGCGCCTTATGCGTTCTGTGGTGTTTCTTTAGACTTCCTGAGACGAAGGTGGGTTTTCTGACGAAAGAACTGTGAATAACGCTCATGACGAACAGGATCGGACCTACAACGAGCTCACTATTTTGTTCGAGAATAGGATCAGCGCCAGGAAGTTCAAGTCGACTAAGGTTGACGCTTTCAGGTCGCAGAGCATCGCGATTCAAATGGGACTGGATCCGGAGGGCGATAAGCCTGTTGGTGGTGGAGGTGTCCATTAAGAGGCGAGGTTTGAAAAGACTGTTACGCGAGGGCGCGAAAAGGCGTCCTTATTGGCCTTCATAGTGGCCTGGTCAGTCTAGGCAGATTTCTACCATTCGCGTAGATATTGTTATCGTTCTCAGCTTCGCGCGTCTGAACAAGGTCATGGGACTAGCTCATAGTTTGTGGATTGCCGATTGTTCCATGGAATGAGAGGCGTCTGTATCAATTTCTCGAGAGTCGCACTCTGAGAACTATGTCTTTGCGCTTTGACTTCCATCGGTTGCCAGATTCCTTGACGGAGTATGAGTCCAAAATCGTACGATCACATAGTAAGGAGAACAGTCAACAATCTTGAAAAACTCATGATAGATTGTCCTATAGTAGTATTAGACGCTTATCACGAGACAGGCGTCTGCTCTGCACGTGAATTCGCGTTGTTCCCAGACGCTTTGGCTGCGACATCCATATGTCAACGAATCTTCAAGTGAGGTGCTCAAACCTTTTGTGCATAGAAAGCTAGATGACAGTATATTATGCTACTACTCAACTCCTCAGAGTACGTAGCAGATATCAAGGCACGTTGATCAGAGCTGGTGAAAGCCTTTTTTGGCGAAGAACAGCTAGATGCGAGCTTCAAAGGTGCAAACACGTCAGCAGAATCTGTTGCTCAATAAAGATTACCTTTTCCAAACCTCCTGTACGAAGTCCTCCATATCCTGCGCGAACAGCGCTGGCTTTTCCATTGCAGCAAAGTGCCCGCCCTCGGTGTGCTCGCGATACCAGACGAGGTTCCCAGTTCTCTCGACCCAACTCTTTGGAATCGGTCCCAGCTCCATCGGGAAGTACGAATATCCGAGCGGCTTCTTAATATGGTACTGTGGATCACCGTGAAGCATTGTCGGCTGCGCGCCAAAGAACTGTCGATATGGGTAGATCGCTCTGGGGAAGGAGTTGGTAAACCAGTACAAGGTGACGCTGTCGAGAATATCATCAAGAGGTGGATCTGCGTCTGTCCACTGTTGAAATTTCTCTCCGATCCTGTATCCGTCAGTTCGGTGTCTTGCATTTTCAGGCAAATCCTTCGAGGTGGAGGCTTGGTTCCTGGCATTGGATTCAGGGCCGCAGTACCGAGGCCCGGAGGCAAGACCCGGTTTGGGAATCGCAGGCATACTTACCAAGCAAGCAAGGCAATTGGGCTTGAAGACAGCACCAGTCCAATTGTGGCAGGCCTGGTACCGTGCTCTTTGGCGTACGCGTTGCCCAATGTCCCAAAATCATTTGCTCGGGCCAGACCTTTCTGCTCTTGTGCGCTCAACGACTCAATCGGGATATCATCTGGCTTTCCCGCACCCAGAGAAAAGTTGACTGTTGCAGATTAGCTTGAAAGCGATCGCACACAATCAATTCAGCTTACGATGCCCAGCTTTACAGGCAGGATAGTCATCAGATGCAGCCAAAATTCTTGTCACCAAGCTTCCGATATCACCTCCCTGCGAGATATACCCATCTTCAAATCCGAGCCCCTGCATTAGCGCATCCACAATGCGAGCAATATCCTGCGTGGTGTAATCCCGATCAAGAGGTGGACCACTAGAGTATCCGTACCCCGGTAAACTGGGCACAATAATGTGGAATGGCAGGTCCTCTTCCTTGTACTTGTTCTTCAGCACGTCGCAGACATCCAGAAACTCGAGGAAAGAGCCTGGCCAGCCGTGAAGTAGGGCAAGTGGTGCGGCATTGGCTTTTTTCGAAAATAGAGCTAAGAAGTGTACGTCGATGTCGTCGACCTTAACGGTAAAGTTTGGAAACGAGTTGATCCGGTCTTCGGTTTTCCGCCAGTCGTATTTTGTTTCCCAGTGTTGTTTGGCATCGACGAACCATTGTCGATTGATACCGAAGTAACGGTCATCTCGAAGGTTTTCGTACGTCTCCGGGCCAACTCTGGAGAGCTTCAGTAGTTGTTTGAAGTCAGATAGGTCTTGGTCGGAGACATGAGCATTGAATGGTCGGGGTTTCAGGGAAGCGTTAGCTGGAATGTTATCGAACGGCATTTCGCTGCTGGTGAGTGTGGCTGCTGATTTGAGGTGTCTATTGATCGTTGCTAGCCTTGCTGTTTGATCTGGCAGTTGTTCTTTCCTAGGTTTGTTATTGACTTCCCAGATGTCAACGTTACACGCGGCATTTTAGAACACCGGATGACATCAATCTCCATTTGCACCACATCTCTTGGTGCGGGGATCCGGGGTGAGATGACCCCGAATGGTAACTCATTGCATAAATTAGAAATGTTTCCAGCGTAGTCCGGAATGCTTGTCGTAATTCTCTTCATGCTCTCAAGCCTCTCGTTAAATGACCCAGGGAAGATTTGCTCTTATTCGTGTACAGCAGCCGTCTACACCTTGCAAACCAGTGGAGTGCTTCATGCCTTATAGCCTATCATAATCTCTCGGATGCAGGACTGAACCTTGCCCTAGCCACTTCGCTTCATTTCGGGCTAACCAGTGACTCTTCAATGGCATACCATCATGCAGCTCATCTGAGCCAGGAGAAATTCAGATAAGGCTCGCACTCTGTAGGACTTTGCCAACAGACCATGGCGGCAAATACTGAGTTTCAGCGTCGCAGCTTAACGGACATGAAAACCAAGTCCTGACAAAGCGAGAACCAAATGCAGAAGTCCCATCATTACCGGGCCTCATTTCAATGAAAACCTCGGTGACGGCAAGTCTCATCTGATATCGACTTCACCGCTACCCTCCCGGCGGGCCGTTGAACTCATTATGCTCTTGGCATGCATATTTGCAACATCTAAAACGAGCAAAGAAGCCAGGCCAGCATTTGACAGCAAAATAATTAGCAAATCCTTATCAGCTACATACGAGCCTGGACACGAACTACGCGAAGCTCTTAGCTCGGTGTGCCGTACTTGCGATAACGGGCGAAGTCTCGCCAGTCAGCTTGAAAAGTGTCTGCCGGCCGTATTGTGCCTGACCCTTTGTTCCAAGAAAGAGACATGGTTCCCACACCAGAAGACAACGATTTGAGGGAAGAGACTAACACGATGAAAATGCGTTGATCTGGTTTCACAATGAATAAAGGATAGGTAGATAAAGCCATGGACAATGGCACATTGTGTGTAGATCTAGTACATATAGTGCATCGGTAGCTCCAGGCGTGTTCGATTCGTCTTCACTTCCTCGCAGAGCAGAGCTCAAAATAAGTCTCAACCAAAATGTCAATCCCAGGAGGATACACATGCGAAAGTAGGTACGGAATGACCTACGGAGGCTTCACTAATGCTTGCAGGACAAGTGGCAGTCGTCTACCGCCTAATTCTCCATCAATTAGTACGGAATTATATTACTCAATAGCCGACAAGCAGGAGCGTGCAAGAGCCTACTTCCAGGACCCGAAGGGCCTGCTTCAAAAATCCGAAAAAGACGAGAGGCAGCGGGAGGCGAGGAGAGCTCGTGAGCGGTATGAGCGAGAAGAGGGAGAGCTACGACGAGAGATTGAGAGGCGAGATGAGGAGCGTAAGGATATCGAACGTCATCGGTCTCACGCGTACCGGAAACTAGAAGGTACAGATGGTCGAGAGCCGTTTGGGTGGGTACATCGAAAATCTGGCTTCAAGGGACAGAAGCCACGGCCGTTTATGCTTGATGGTGGTCTGGAGGAGGTGATTGCTAGTCAGCAGTATCACCAAGAGATAGCGGAACGGTATGCTCACGGGAAGAAGTCCAGTCAAGAGCGTTAATGAACTAAGTCGGCGAATAGATGATGAAGGCTTGCTTAGTTAGTAGGTGAAGGCTGTGAAGGCTGTGAAGGGGTGTCGATGATACTTCATTAAGAGATGTGCTTGTTCTTTAAAGCGTGAAGCAATGAGAGAAGGCACACAGAACTGACAGACGTTACGAAGACAGTACCCAGACCTAGCCACAGCTGGGACTCGGTATTGCCAATTAAGGTCTGCATTGGCAGCACATGGAAGGCTAGGGTGTCCCGTTAGGTTAAGCTGAAATTCTATGCTGCACACAACCATCCACCGCCGTATGGCACGAAGTTTGCGCATACAGAGTCGGCTTCTAAGCTACGCACATAATGGTGTCCTGACTACCGTGTCGAGCATATCGCGTCTCAAGTGAGGATGGCAAGCTGATTAGCAAGTATAAAAACGTAAGACCTCCACAAGCTCAGTAAGGGAGTCGACGCAAAAGTAGACGTGCGACTGGAAGAGGATCGCAGATTTCTAAGAGCCACGATTCAAGCTCGTGGGCTAAAGTGTCCAAGATGATTAGTCTGCTGAGGCTTTTGCATTAAACAGTCATGAGATCAATACACCTCTTGCCGATAGGCTGCAGCTACCGGCTATATCACTTACTCCGTGATTAGGCAGGATTTCGTGCTATAAATCGCTAGTAGACAATCAAAAGAAGCCCTGGCCACGAGGGATCATATAATCTTTTGTGCAGCGATGGCATCAACCAACAAAAATTGCCTCCAGAGAACCGAGAGATGATTTACGGACATAAAGCTCAGTCTTTGCTTACCAGAGCAAGGTGATAGATATCAATTGCTTTTCATATTGCTTCGTACAGGCGATAAACAGTCTCGAACTGAACCAAGCATAATTCGCTGCCCAGGAGAGATGCTCAGATCTGCTAGATTGGGCCCACCTCTTACAAGAAGAGCACCCAAGCCAAAGTTCTTCTTCCTTGAGGGTATACTGCCTTTTCTGATTGTAGAAAAGCAGCAGAAAGAGACAATTTATGCAGAGCTCTTGTAGATAGTTATAGGAAGTGAAGAGAAAGCTATCTAAGAAAAAGTAGGGGAAGATTAAAAGGCTAAGAGGATGACACACAGACAAGAGCAAAGTGGTGAGACTTACTTTTCAGGGAAGTAAAAGAAGCAACCTAAGAGCACTTCCTAGAGCCACATATCCGCTTTAGCTGGTGTCGTCTGTGACATAGATCGTTGAGACGCTTCCGCAAAATCTGAAACGACTTAATCGACTTGACATTTACTTCCCTTGCCTTGCTTGTTCCAGGATCACGTGAAATCACTAGAGACAAACAACATATCCGCATGCTAAACTGCTAGGAGACGTTGCTCAGGAAGCCACGAGGCCAGCTTTTGTAGGATGATGACATATCCTAAGCATCAAAGATCAGCCTTGTACCATTCACCACTAAAGGTTTCCCATTTCTCATGATTGCTACGCGAGAATAAGCTATGGAGGCTGAAATATCCTGTAATCATCTCTTCTGACCGGTTAGAAAAAGGTAGTGGAGCTTAGGGTGAATATTCGATTCCTGTCGTCGACTTTCGTCTCAATGGACTCAATGCCTTCTTGACAAAATCTCCTTTTCCACGCGCTACTGGACGTTGTCGTATTCGAGAGCGGTCAGCACTAAAATTAAAGCTCGGTCAAGCCGTCGAGTGACCATTCGGCGACAGCTAAGCTGAGTATGGTTGGACGAGATCACTGTGCTTAGCTACGAACGCGCATGGGGAGCGTCATTGGTTCACTGCAATTTGTATTTAACATCGCAGCGCATACACAGGGACTAAGAAAAGATTATGTTGCCTTTCAAGAAAGTATCGCGGCCTTCTGCTGCAGTAGTGCGATACGGAGTATGTAAGCCCGAATGTCGGCTGACCTGCAAGAAGTTGCAGAATCAAATGTTTGTTGCCGTATAAGCGTCGCTTATAGGTGATTCAAACGACATCGTCGACGGACCACGCGACATACGCTTTGAAGTTCTGGTCTTGTGGACTACTGTCAAACCAAGTCCAGAAGCCCCATTGAAGGTCGTTAGATTCTGCCGCAAAATTTATCCCCCTGCTGAGGATCTTCTTGGTGTCACCTGCGCCTCCTTCCTCATAGATGTAGGCGTGAAAGTTCGGCGGGAATTGGAACGTGCGAAAGACTCTGCGCCAAACCATTCGTCCCAAACCGTTGTGCTCATTTGCGAAGTTGGTATGCTCTGGTAGATCGACTGCGATGCGATTATCACTCACCACCAAACCAGAGGTTGTGACACTGCCCCGAATCTCTACTTCATTGCCATGCAAAAATGGTTCGGACCCGGTTTCCTGTATGTAAATGATTATTTGCGTGTCGACTCTGCCCGTGTGGAACCCTCTGCCAGCAGCAGGGGCGCTCGTCTGTTGGATGTCATCCTTGCGCTCTGGTGGTGGTTCCCTATCAGAACCGGGGTCCTTAACAGTGATCTCCACTGTTCTCTTCATGTCACTTGCATCAGTCATCCTTATGATAAATCAACTCTGTCCTTGGAAGTCGAATGCAGGGTAACTTACTCTGATATTTTCATGTACGATAGAAAGTAAACTTCTACCGAGCACTTACTATAATTTAGGAAGAAGTCCAAAGCACTGTTTAATCTAATGGACCTAGAGGTGAAGAAGTGAAGATACTTATAGATGGAACGTATTATAATTAGAGGATGGCATTTTCAAAGATATCAGGCTATATATTCGACTATACGAGACTGCTCAGCTGACCTATATGCTACCTCTACTGATTCGTTCTCCGATATAGTCTCTCTAACCGGTAAGGCAATAATAAGCTCTAGCGACACGAGCATTATCTGCCAGCTCGTTCAGAATCAGTTCAAGCTACCGTTACACTTGGTGCCGAGCTGCACCCGACTTCTAACTACGACTGTGGCTCTAGGATGGCTGTGTGTCTCCTTAGTATTTGCCGCCTTGTGAGTATGCCTTCTGTACCTGCTCCCTCACTTAAGATATTTAGGCTACGCAGAATAATAACCTAGATTTGCATATAGTCTGCCGTTAGTCGCAGAGTCCTAGGTATTTAGCAATAACGAATCACTAAAAGGAGTTTCCTAGCAGAGTGCCTACATCATACCCCCTACTGTAGGGGCCTGACTCGCGTTAGGTTTAGAACTTTTTAAGAAAAATAAAGCTTAGTTTCTATAAACTCGTTTTAACGTACTAAGAACGTTAAAACCTTCTCTTCCTTTTAACGTATAGAGAATACTAAAACCTCCTCTTCCTTTTAACGTATAGAGAATATTAAAACTCTATACTTCTACTAAGGTACTAAGAACGTTAAAACCTCCTCTTCCTTTTAACGTATAGAGAATGCTAAAACTTCCTCTTCCTTTTAACGTATAGAGAATATTAAAACTCTATACTTCTACTAAGGTACTAAGAACGTTAAAACGTTATTCTTCTCCTAATATATAGAGAACGCTAAAACCTTATCCTAACTCTAAGACGTATTCCGCCGTGGAACGGTAACCATTCCACACGTTATTTGCCGCCAAGCCGCGACAAAACTGCTAGCGCCGGTAATCGTTCCAGCGGTAATCGTTCCTCACGTAAAATATCGCGCGTAAGCCCCGATAATTTTCAGCCACCGTGCACGCCGCACCAGCCACCGTGTACGTCGTCCCCGGCTACGTAGGGGCGCGCATTCTAGTAGGTATTCGCCATCGTGAGTGAGGTGCATAAAATTACACGATATGGTAAGTTTCGTACACCATCCTATTCGACTAGAGCTCACCGACTGTATGATGCTAGCTGCTTGCGCATCGATCTCTTATAGCCGTAGATATCGTGCTTTGAAATGTCGTGGTTTAGGGCCTTAAGGAGTGGATGATCGATACGCTAAACTATTCCTAGATTTTTCGACTACCCGGCTAATAGTAGTACTCTATTACCTAACGAACGCTAGGCCTAATTCGAATTTTCTACTACCGTACTAATTAAAATATAGTAGCTAGACCTTAGACCTAACGATAGTTTAACGTACTGCTTCTCGTATCTTAAGAAAGATATTCTACTTAACCTAGAATATTTTATAGAACTCGTATATAGGTTACTTATACTACGTGTAATAAAATAACTAACGGACTAGGTATATATAGTATATTCTATACTGATATTTTCGTAACGTAGCTGTCATGAACCGTCCACGACTAGGTGTTACGGCCTACTAGGTTGGGTCTTTCAAGGAAAGGGGATATAGTATGACTAGAATAGAGGTTCGTAGGAACAGATTAAGTATCGGATTATGTACTTAAGTTGACTACGCTAGTCTATAAATATAGGAGATTCGTAATCTATATAGTAGTTCCCTCATCCCGTATTAGGAAACATAGTGTGGTTAGTTGGTAAGGTAGTAAGGTTATTTCTACCTCTCTATCTCTCCAGGTGTTTCCTCTTTCGGAAGTCACGTGCCATCCGTTATACCTTCCCCTTCCTTAGGAGGATGGTGTGGGTAGTCGTAAAGCGGCCAAGTCGTAATACTTTCCCCTCTCTAGCCTGATTACGTCCTCGCAAGTGTATAAATAGTGAGTTATCCGCTGCTGCTTATTGTTTCTCTTTCCTATAGCTAACTATACAGAAGGTCCTTAGTAAACGAAAGCGTAAGCCCTCGTCGTTAAAACCTAAGAAATCGAAGTCGGACCGCGATCGTAAGCTTACGTTATATATTATCTCGCTAGACGTTAAGGCTATAGTATCGTGTACCCCGTATATTAACGCGGGCGTTAAGTATTACTATTCTCGAGAGTAATCGGTAAAGTGTGCAGAATATATACTAAACTACCGGAAGTGTAATAAAACTTTCTCCCTAGAGGAGCTACGAAAAGTAGGGAAGCTGAAAAAGGCGGAGTAAAAGAAGCGTCGCTAAAAGTTGTTAGAAATCGCTAGACTGCGGGCGGCCTTAGCCGCGGCTAAGTAGGAGTAGGCTAGAATTAAAGAGTCGATCGCCGAGCTAGATAATCGGATAGATAGGATATTAAAACGCGAAATACTTACGCTAGGTGTTTTTAAGAAGGTACCCGAGGGGTAGGAGATTACCCTAGGTGATAATAATATATCCTAGCTAGACTATAGGTTTTATATCTAGTAACTTAACTAGGGCGAGATACTATAGCCGTAGTCCTCCTAACCCGACGTCCGAGGCTTACCTAGGTCCTTTCCTCGCGGTTAGGTATTTATCGCACGCGTGTACCTAACACCTATCGTATCGGAAGTTATATAGGGTAGTAGCTAAAGGTAGCCCTTTCTTTCTAGGTTGTTTTATAAAGACCCTTAGTATTTCTAGTAAGAGGTTCTCCCTTAGTTCTTATATGTTTTCTAATAAGTCGTACCCTAACTATTTAATTAGGTAGTATATTTTTCTTTTTATTTTCTTAGTATCGAGGATAGCTTTAACGTTATAGAACTTAGAGTCCTTGAGGTCTATAGGTATTATTTTAACGGTATTAGTTTTTTAAGAAGCTTTTTTAAGAAGTGATTTATAAAAGACTAGGTGTATCTTTATATCTGCTAGTAGCTAGAGTTTATAGGTTACTAGTCCTATTTTCTTATCGATTTTAAATAGTCCTAGCTTCTTATAGTCTAGTTTTTCACTTAGTCTCTTAGTTTTTATATTTTTTCGGATAAGGTAGACCTTCTCTCCCTTTTAGAAGTCTAGTCCCTTAGATCTTTCTTTATTTACTTTTTCTATTATTTTTTTTATAATTTTCTGTAGTTCTTTATTAAGTAGTTTATATAATTTTCTTAAATTTTATACTTTAATTATAGCTCTTTCCGCTTTAGGTTTTACGTTCTATAGTTTACTATATATATTTAGGTGTATTCCGTAATTAGTATAAAACGGTAATATTCTAGTAACTACTTTAGAGTTATTATAGGAGATTTATACTAGTAGTAGTAGTTTAACCTAATCGTTTTATTAATAATTAACGTAGGCCCTTAGGTACTATTCTAGTATCTAGTTAGTTCTCTCTATTTAGCTATTAGTCTATAGGTAGAACGCTGTTAATAATTTGTTTTTTATTCCTATCTAGTCTACTAGGGACTGCTAAAACTTTAATCGGAATATTTTATCTCTATCTATAACTAGCCTAATTAGTATACTATAAGATAAAAATATATACCTTATAAATATATACGCTAGTTCTTCTGCAGTTATCTTTATCGTAACTAGTATAAAGTATATATATTTTATTAACCTATCTATAATAATATAGATTATATTATACTTATTTTTTATTGCGGGGTCCTTTAATACTAGTAGGGGTCCTATAAAGTCTATTATAACTTCCTCCTAAGCCCCTATTAGTAGTATAAGTACTTATAGTTTCCTATAAGGTTTATATCTCGCTACCTTCGTTCTAGCGTAGATATTATAGTTTCTTATATATTCTTCTACTTACTTCCTTATCCCTTACTATTAGAAAT
The DNA here is from genome assembly GCA_000315175.1 of Herpotrichiellaceae sp. UM238. Lineage (NCBI taxonomy): Eukaryota > Fungi > Ascomycota > Eurotiomycetes > Chaetothyriales > Herpotrichiellaceae > Herpotrichiellaceae sp. UM238. The sequence continues at coordinate 23,219 of AMYF01000137.1, read as the reverse complement.
CCCTTATAATTAGTTCTAATATTTTATTAATACTAGGGTGTCCTACTATTCTTAGCTTATACCTATCTTATATAACTTATTTCTTTTATTCTTCTATTAGGGTAATATCGACGTATACTAATATTTCTTATAGTAGCTAATAATAAATAAGCTTATCTTATTATAAATACAGTATTAAGGCTTTTCCTAGTTTAGTTCTATCTTTATAATCTAGTCTTCTACTTAGAGCGTTTACTCTTATATTCTCGGTTCCTTAGATATAATATATTTAGAATAAATAGGAGGCTAGTCTTTTAGCCTATCTAACTTATCTTCGGTTTAGCTATTTTATCGTTATCTAATAAAGGAGGTTTTTATAGTCGGTATATATCTATACTGTATATTTTAACCCTTTAAGATATACTTTCTATTCCCTTAGTGCTTCGATAATAGCTAGTAGTTCTTTATTATAGATATTGTAGTTTAATTCTAGTTCTATTATCTTTCTTAAGTAGTAGGCTACTATTCTAAGTTTATCGTCGTCTCCCTTTTAATTTAGGTATACCCCTATAGTATAGTCTAATATATCCGTCTCTAGGATAATCTCTTTTTCTAGGTTAAAGATCGCGAGGATTAGCGTAGTAACTAATCGCTATACTAGCTCCTTAAAGGCTTTATTCTCGTTTCTTTCCTAGGTAAAGGCTGTATCTTTTTTTATTAACGCTGTAAGGGGGGCCGCTATCCTTAAAAATCCCTTAATAAACCTTCGGTAGTAATTCGTTATTCTTAGGAATACTTAAACGTCTTTAACGTTAGTTAGTCTTAGCTATTCCTTTATAGACTCGATTTTCTTTAGGTCTAGCCCGAGTCTATATTCTATTATAGTATAGCCTAGGAAGCTAATACTGTATTTATAAAACTTATACTTACTAAGTTTAACTAGAAGATCCTTTTCGCGAAGCTTCTATAATACCTTTCTAATATATTATATATATTCCTTATAGGTCTTAGAGAATATTAGTATATTATCTAGGTACGCTAAATAGAATATATCTAGATATTCTCTAAGAGTATTATTAATAAGTTCTTAGAACGTAGCTAGTATATTTATTAGTCCGAATAGTATTACCTAATACTCGTAGAGCCCCTATCTAGTCCTAAAGGCGGTTTTCTATTCTTCGCCTTTCTTTATACGTATTTAATAGTAAGCGTCCCTAATATCGATTGTAGTAAACTATTTAGCTTCTAGGAGTCGGTCTTATAGTTCGTTAATCCGTAGTAGCGGGTAGCGATTCTTTTTCGTAATCGCATTAAGCTTCCGATAGTCGATATAAGGTCTAAGTCCTCCGTTCTTCTTTAGCGTAAACAGTACGCTATATACTATTAACGACTTAGAAGGTCGTATAAACCCCTTCGCGAGATATTTCTTAATATAGTCTTTAAGAAAGTCTTCCTCTTTCTTTAAGAGAGGTATTAGCCTACTATAATAGTTCGGGGTCTTACTATCTTTAATAGAAATCTCGTAGTCCTAAGGCTTATATTTAGGTAGAGTAGCCTCTCCTTCTCTCTCCTTAAATAGATCCTTAAAATCTTAATATTCCGAGGGTAGTTCTTCGCTAGTACTAGCTAGTATTCGGCCCTGCGGTCGCACTTAAATCGCCTTAGCGAATAGTATATTTAAAGGTAATCGGCCTTCCGCGTTCCCGTAACTATAATTAGAAAATTTAAGAATTCGTACCTTCTAATCTATCTCGGGGTTATATTATTCTAGCTATTTTATCCCTAGGATAAGGTCGTATTTAATACTAGCGATATCTAGTAATATCGTCTCTTTATATTCCCTAATAACGAGCTATACCTTCCTTAGCTCGTTTCTAATCTAACCGTCTTTATAGTCGATTAGAGTCCCGTCGGCTATAGTTAGCGGGTACGGTTAATCTTTCTTTACTTTATAGCGTGCTAGCTTCTATCCTATCTGTATAGACGCGTAGCTGCGATTTACCCCTAAGTCTACTATTACTTTTACCGACTCTCCCTTTAACTTAGCCGTAAGGACTAGGTAAGTTGTAGGATTAGTACTTAATATATTTAATTCTTAAGGCGTCTCTAGAGAATAGTTATACCTCTAGTAGCTGTCCTTTATTCGTTTTTTATAAAGTAGATATATGTTTTTAATTCTTAATATCCTATTCTATAATATATATATCCTTACTCTATAAGCTAGTTATAGAGCTCTAGTAGGATCCTGAAGTAGGGGTATTTAGGGTTAACGTTAAAGCGGTAATAATAAGTTAAGTAGTAGTCTAGATAACTAATATCGTCGTACTTAAAGTTCCCTAATAGGTATTCTATATATCCCCTTTCGTTGAGTATAGCGACTAAGGTACTAAGATAAGGGTCTTATACTTTATATTCTTACCCTTTCTATATCGCTCGTCTTACTTCTTTGAGTAGCTCTATTTCTTCCACTTTATAATTATTCCTTTAGTATATATAAGTGTTATTAGCGTGCGGGTATTTAGGCTTTCTATAGAACCGTAGTTTTATTAATTATAGGTATTCTTTTAGCTATATCTATAGGTTAAAGATCGGGTATATATATTATCGATCCTGTCCGTAGTCTTCCCTTATATATAACTGTGCTTCCTAATAAGGGGTGATAATAATAAAGAATTCCGGCGTAGCGTAGATTATTACGAACTTAATTTCTTCTTTTAGGTTACTTTCTTTTTCTGCCTCTTTATTATCTTTAGGGTCTTTATAGGCTTCTATTATAGCTAAGGTTTCCTAGTATTCCTTTTGCTTCTTATTCTTTCTTCTACGCTTTGGTTTCTAAGGAAACTACCTACTTCCGTCTTTTCCTTCGTAGTAGATAAGGTAGGAGTCGTTATAGTAAGCTAACTAGTAGAGTCCTATATATTTATTAATAGCTGGCTTTTTTCTAATAACTATTTCCTAGGTTATTTTAAGGGTATTCTCTTCCTTACGGGGTTCCCCTAGCCCCTCCTCCTATACTGTACCTAGACCTTCCTAGGTCTTATAGGTCTTAATAGTAGTATCGGCCTTTTTCGCTACTATACCGGCTGTATTATCGCTTATTATATATAGTCCTTATAGCTAGGTATTATACTCCTTAGCCCGATATTCGGATTTTCCGTAATTATAGTATAAGTTTTCCCTTCTACGTCTCTCTCTCTCGGTTTTCCCTCTATATCCTTTCTTAGTTCGGGACTTATTTAACTTTAAAGGTCGTCCTTCGTTTATTAAGTCTAGGTCTATAGGGTCCCTATAGTCGCGTCTCTAATTTTTATTACCTATATATCGTAGTCCTCTATAGAGTCCCTTCTTTTCTATACAGCGTTTATAGAGTCGATTATTAAGTAAGATAGCTTAATCTACTAGATCTTTATATTCCTTTAGTGGAGCTAGTATTATTTTATCTTTTACCGCGTCACTTAACCTGTTATAGAAGGTAGCTGCGTATACCTCGTTATCCTAGTCTAATCTAGCAGTAATCTATCGAAACTAAGACTAGTATTAGGCAGTAGAGCCTCGTTACTTAAGTTAATAAATAGTTCTAGCGGTAGCTCGTTCCTTGTCTATAGTTCTAAACACCTACTTAAGTTTATCCTTATACTCGCCGAAGTCCTTAAAGATACTCTTTATCTTATCGTCTTTAAGGTTATTAGGTCCTAGGTGCTAGGTTAGGTATAGTTTAAACTAAGTAAAGGCCGAGCCTCGAAGGAAAGTAGTAGTATAGACGACCTTAGTAGTTATATTTAGGAACTTAGTAGGGTTAAGGTTAAAGGCTAACTTCACCTAGATTAGGTAAGCCCTAAGCTTAGCCCTATCTCTATAGAAGAAGTTAACTTTAACGTCGTCCTTAACCTTTATAGCTTTTATAACTGTAGGTATTATAGTCTTAGTGCTAGCAACACTCCGTAACGATAGATTAAGGCTAGTAAAGTCCTTAGAAAGTTTATCTATTAGTGAGGTAGGGCGAGAGCTAGTTATTAGCTAATTCGTATCCTATATTCCTATTAAGGGTAGTTAAAGTGTTATAAACCGTCCACGACTAGGTGTTACGGCCTACTAGGTTAGGTCTTTTAAGGAAAGGGGATATAGTATAACTAGAATAGAGGTTCGTAGAAACAGATTAAGTATCGGATTATGTACTTAAGTTGACTACGCTAGTCTATAAATATAGGAGATTCGTGATCTATATAGTAGTTCCCTTATCCCGTATTAGGAAACATAGTGTGGTTAGTTGGTAAGGTGGTAAGGTTATTTCCACCTCTCTATCTCTCTAGGTGTTTCCTCTTTCGGAAGTCACGTGCCATCCGTCATACCTTCCCCTTCCTTGGGAGGATGGTGTGGGTGGTCGCAAAGCGGCTAAGTCGTAACAGTAGCCTAGTATAAATAAAAAAATTTATATTAGAATTTAATCCTATTTCCTCGTTCTTAAAAGATAATAATTTATACTTAGATAGCGAGAACGCGATTTAAGTATATTCTTACGTATACTCTCGTGCTTAGATATCTTAACTTAATAACCTATTAATAACGAAACTAGTATTATATATAATTAGTACTTATTCTTCTCCTCGCCCTTATATAGCCGAAGTTAATAGTAGCTACTTTAGGTCTAGTACCGTTACTATATAAACCCTAAGATATAATTTACGAATACGAGGTTATAAAGAACGATAATATACGAGTCTTACGTTACTAAATAATTAAATAGTATTAGTATAGGTAAAAATATAGAGTAAATATAATCGGTAAAGGAACGAAAATTAATTTCTAAAACCGTTAGGCGAAAGCTACGCGACCTACGGGCTTTAAGTAGCTAGGATCGGACTCTACTATACCTTAAGGACGGCTACGAAAATATACTAGAAATAAAGATATAAATACCGCTCGTTATACTCGTTATTAGTTATAGGGTTAACTTACGTAAAGCTTACCGCCTTAACCTAGCGGCTTTATTTAGGTAAGCGATCGATTTTTATTTTCCTCTAATCGTACTCTAGTATATTAATTACTAAGAGTATTTCCGCCTAACCGGTAATTAGGTTAATTTTACACCTTTATTTTCTAGCCTACTAGTTTAGGAAACGCTAGTAGAGATCGCTAAGACCTCGTAATTACCTACTCCTCTTAAAGAACCTCTATTTAAAGACCTACTAGCTTTCGGTAATACCGATACTTATACGGATAATACTAGTAAGAATTATTTAGAAGATAAGCCTCTATCTTACTTAGTAGGCGAAGATATAGCTGCTAGTATTTCGCCTAATACTAGAATTAGTTCTCTAACTCTATTCTAACCGGTAGTACCGGCTCTTCTCTCGGCGATAATATCGGCGGTAATCTCGACTCGTACGAGACGGTAGCGATTAACTCTATACTATAAAATCCGGCTAGGGTAAGAGCCTTCTAAATAACTTTTTATTAATTTTCTTTTATTATTTAGATTTTATATATATCTATATTCTAAAACTAGTTTTAGTTTCTTATTATCGCTTCTTACTATAAAGATATAAGCGTTTAAAAACGAGTACTTCTGCCGGTATTTAGTCTTGGCGTGACATGTGACCGGGAATTCTGCTAAGAGCGTGACAATTATTGGCGCCTTCCCCGTTTGAATTGTCACGCTCTTGGCAGTGCTCCCTTTTCGCCTAGTCTGCGTGACAATTCAATGCGCCTTCCCCCTTTAGATTGTCACGCTCTTAGCCAGTAACTCTTTTCGCTTAGCATGCGTGGTGTTGCTAACTCGAGGATAGATGATGAATCTTCCCGTACGTGATGGTTACTACATATCTAGTACGTTACTGCCTATGCAATCTCTAGCCGTATAGAAGGCACGCGCGGCAAGCGGCGATTGCATATTTTGAGGGCTAGTCATTGTAAGAACACGTGTTATTACTTTTTCTACACCACCCGCCCAGTGTCCGCAGTGACAGCCATGAAGGGCAGGTTAGCCGCGCTTAGCCTTGTGTCACTAGCGCACGTGCCCTGTCCCTTATGCAAGGCTGTCGCGCTTCATTCTATAATTCCTCTGTCGCTGCTTGCATCTATTCTTTCCTTCTATTAATTTTTTCATTTTTCTCAGACGCCCGCACCTACCACTAAGTCCCACTGCACCTTCAAAATACTTGATCTACAGTAAGAACACACGCGACAAATCGGTAAGTCTAATTATGCGATACCTTCAGTAATAACACGCGTTATTACTTTTCGCTCGCCTCCGACCTGGTCTGAATCGGCCCAGCCCGCCTAGTCTAATGTAAGAACACGCGTTATTACTCCGAGGCCCTTGCCTATTAGTCGCCTATAGCTGCTAGTCCTAGCCCAGCGCATGGATCTTTCCGCTATACATATATCCGATTGGATCACATTAGCTTAATCCTGCCTACGACGATTTTAGCTTTGTAATAACACGCGTTATTACAACCACACTATGGTCGATTGGTCAGACGCGACTACATCTAATCTGTCCGGCTCCACGACAGCTCCGACCTAATCTGGATCCCAAACGCATTTCTTTCCTGTCCTCCGCCCTCACTCTCTATATCGTTACATGACCGTGTATTGTCGCTGCTTAGCGTCGCCCGCTGCAGAGAGACATGCGATGCCCGTCGCGCCAGCGATAATGCTTCCCGCCCGCTCGAGGGCTTGCTAACGAGCACTATAGAGCCCGACCGAGCCCGCATAACCACTATGGGTGGTTACACCGTCCCGCTGTCGCCAGGCGTGCAAAGCGTCGCCGCCTCTGGCTCGACGCCGAAGTCGAACGCCAGCATGGAGTACTGCCCCCAGTCCCAGGAACAACATGTGTTCTTACTAGCACGATTACTCCTCTCCGGCGACACACTAATTTGCGCTAGGCACTATGACATCGACCACAGACCCAGCTCCTTCGCAGCCAGATGTTGCCCCTACGACCGCGGACCCGCCTCCTTCGCAGCCAGAACTTGACACCACGACCACGGACCCGCCCCCCTCGCAGCTAGAACTTGACACCACGACTACGGACCCGCCCCCCTCGCAGCTAGAACCTGACGCCACGAACACGGACCCGCCTCCCTCGCAGCTAGAACCTGACGCTACGACCACGTCGCAAACCCCTGCTGTCGTCGAAGATGAGGCTGAAGAGGCGCCCTAAAAGATCCGATTTAAAGTTATATCGCAGGGCAAATTGGTGAAGCAGACTATAGACGATGCCGACTACGCTATCATATAGATGGAAGATGCTATATAGGACGAGATCGAGCGCGAAGGCTACGTCGAGTCTGACATGCGGTGGGCGATGAAGGAAGACGATAACCAGGACCTGGATAAACAAGACCAGCGGCCTATCTCGCTCATCGACGAGAATAAGAGTCAGATTATGCGTCAGGTGAGTTTAGGCGGAGTAAGAACACGCGTTATTACAACGCTAACACGGCTAGATCTAAATCGGGACCGCCTTCATCGACATCCGATCACTCAACATGGAATGGGAGGATGATGGCACCGGCACTCAACAGCGACAGCCAGACCTGCAGCACGTCACCAATCTGAAAGAGAGCTTCCGCACTGAGATCCGTCGAGTCCTTCCCTACAACCGCTTGTTCTGCAGCATCGACCGCGAAGACCTTGAATCCTCGATCCGCTACACGGCCGCGAAGACGGCACAGTCGGAAGAAGATCTCGAGGCTAAGACGACGGAGTTGCGCGATAAGGTCATGAACGTCACTGATGCGCTGTCGTGGACTACGGTGCAGGAAGTGCCGGTCCTGCTGATGGCGCCGGGGGTAGTCCTGCGACTACAGGCTGGGTAGCATCGGGTGCTCGCGCTTAAAGAGTTAACGGCGGAGAAAGACATGGACCAAAAAGTGCGGACAGATCAAGAGAGCATGGCTCATGCGGACTGGAATGTTCGTGAAGAGGCCATTAATGTATGTTCGAGTTAAGGAAGAACATGTGTTATTACTTAGCTAACGGGTTATAGGCATTCGGTTGGACTGCTGTCTTGCTCGACCGAGAGACTATGTTGCGGCCAGACCATCGTGAAGGACTGGGTGAAATTCGACTCAACAAGCAGAACACCTATCTGCCCGACTGCGAGGGCGACGTGTTTTTCCAGGCGCTGAGACAGTGGAGTGCCATGTCAGACGCAGCGCGGCAGCCATTTTAGACAGCGACGGGGTTTCTGAAATGGTTCTCGAGACACATGGGTGCTCACGGCTCCAAAGTCGCGCGATACTCCCGCATCTTCTTGCATAGCAAGACTCGAGTGAATGCTCGGAACTTCGCTTCGTCCATCTGGGGCCGACAGCTGTTCACGGTGTCTGCTTTTGAGACCATCCTCACCACCTACTGCGCTGAAGTAAGTGGACCAGTAATAACACGTGTTCTTACTATGCATTAACCAGTAATAGCTCGTGGAAACCATTATTAAAGCTGCTCAGATGAGTGTTAGTTACGTCTTCGAACCTGGTCTTCTCGACAACGGTCCCCTCCCACAAACCAATGCCGCGACTCGGGTCTCGCTCGCCGAAATCGAGGCCATAAGCCAATACCTCAGCAAGTCTAGCTTCAATATCGACATGCTAACACAGCTTTTTTATCCCGAGTATAAAGACCCCCTCGGCCACTTTAGCATGCGTCAATACACGCAGGCCGCCTTTGCTCGAGAGGTGCTAACCGACCGGTAAGGTTTCTCTTTGTAATAATATGTGTTCTTACCCGGCTGACCGAGAGTTCTAGTTACCGGATGCCGGCTGCCACTCGAGACGAGCGCTAGAATCGCAACTACCGACGCCCCGACTTCCTCACCTTCCTCAGCTACGAATAGTACCACCACGTCTACAAGCATTGGAAGGTCTACGCTCTGCTGGTCCACCGCACGCTCGATCCTCTCGATGTCGTCGGGTCAAAAGAGAAGGCTGTTCTGCTCCCGACCCGCGCATGGTTCCAGTTCGTGTACCGCACCGCTCTCCCGCGTCTGGTGCCTCTTGTGCGCGTTCACTGAATGTGTATTGCTCCCTAAGACGGACTGCGCATCATGTCTCTCGGTGGTGGTAAAGGAAGTACGAGATAATTGAAGGCTTAAGACGAGGATTTCGACATGCAGGTCACGTTCGGTTCGCGGTGGCTGGCCTCCTAACAAAAGCTACGTGACGCCTAAGCCGAGCTTAAGAAACAAGAGTCGATGCAGGAGGAGGAAGAAGACATGGACATCGGTTAACTCGTGAGGGCACGCTTAGCGGAGGCGCAGGCAAAGACTGAGGCACAGCGCAAAGACCGCCGTCGGTTCTTGGTGTACCTCAAGAAGATGTGGTTATACTCCGTCCGTTGTAAGTTCAGCGTCCACGATGTCAGAACGGTAAGTCCGCCAGGAATAACATGTGTTCTTACCTGCTCACGTCACCCAGGCATGTGTCATTAATCGCGAGTACTTGATCGACTCGTCCGTCGAAACTGTCCGCGCCAAGTTCCTCAAACAAGTCCTGGAGCATAAGCCGCTGCGCGAGTCGCTCGAGATTGCAGTCAAGCACCTGGGCCCGTCCGCCTTCTGTGGTGTTGCTAGTGCCGTCGGTCAGACCATCCCTAGGCATGAAGGCTCTAGCATTGATTTCCTGGTGAGTAATGGTTATAACATATGTTCTTACCGGCTGACCCCCTTCTTAGAGCTTGTCGGCTCCGCTGGACACGTCTGCAAACGAAGTAACGCGAGATGCCATCAAGGGGTTTGCATGCTTCAACTACGTGAACAAAAAGCTCATCGAGTACGCCGTCTCCAGGATAGAGCCATTTTTTGAATTGATTCTGAACTCTCTTCTGGTGGGCGAAGCTACGACTCGACTGCTTGATCACAAAAGATTCGTTCGAGCTCAGGGTGATGGTGCTGAAGAGGACGAAGTCTTCGCAAAGAAAGACCATTGCATCCGATCAGTACGTTGCCCCGGAAGAACACATGTTATTACTGCTGACTTCTCCGTAGGCCGCGGAACTTGAGACGTGGACATCAGGCCTAGAAACTGCTCTCTTCAAGTTGTCGAAGCACTACAAAGTTCCTCAGGTGCCTCGGTCGTCTGATGCGTGGCTCGGCCTCAGCGAGGTCCAACACTACGAACTTCTGCCACACAACCTGCACGTGGAACTGCGACCTCTGCTCACCCTTGACGGCATCCGCGGTATTTCGAAGGGGGCTTGCTCGGTGAAAAGCCACATCCCGCACCAGCAAGAGCTGATGGATGAGTACATCGAGCCCGACGGCGATATAGATGCTATCACAGACTACTTCGAAAAGAGAGATGCGCAGAGGGAAGCTGAACAGGCGGCCAAGAAGGCAAAGGGCAAGACATCTACAGACACTCCAAAGGCTGGCACGAAGCGCAAGACCAAACCTTTGAGTGAGGCTGTTGTCGATGTTTCGGACGATGAGGAAACACCACAAGCCAAGAAGACCCCCAGCAAGACTCCTAGCAAGACTCCCAGCAAGTCTACCAAGAAGCCTGCCAGCAAACCAGCCAGCAAGCCTGCCAGCAAACCAGCCAGTAAGCCTGCCAGCCAGCCTGCGAGCAAGCCTGCCAGGAAGCGAGCACGAAGCCCAAGTCCCGACCCGGCCCCAACAACTAGTCAGCCTCCCGCCAAGCGGACCCGAGCCGAACCCTCTCCGTCGAAACCAGCACCGTCCGCCGAGTCAGAGGGCTCAGGTAATAACACGCGTTATTACATTGACTCGAAGCCTTTCATCAGAAAAAATTTGACGGCCACACCGATCGGACTCAATGACGAGCAGCTTCAGGCCTTAGCTCGGTCCATGGATATCGAAAAGTGCAACGCCGCCCTTCGGGGTGACCAACAGTCTATGTCAACCGGGGATAAGGCCCAGCACTCTCGAACCATCAATGCCGCACGCTTAAAATACCTTAACGAAAACATCGATGAGCAGGGCTACGGGCTATACAAAGCCTTACCCGCACAACTCAAATTTGTCTCTGCAAGTGCCGCAAAGAAGTTCCACGCACCGGACAATCGTCCCGCCAAAGTGCACGGCAAGAATGGTCACAAGAAGCAGAAGTAATAACGCGTGTTCTTCCTCGAACATAACGGGATATTGCCTACTGAAAACATCATCGGGGGAATAGGTCAGGGAGGTCTTCACAAGGCGGACAGTAACAACATGTGTTATTACTTTTGGACACTCGGATATCAGAGTCTGGTATATTGGGGGTCTCAAAGATAGGTCGCGCTATCAGGTTTTCGTTGCTTGCTATGTTTAGGCATGAGAGATTGAGCTTGATATTGAGAGCTTAGAGTCGCCATACAAATCAGGCCAGAAGTCCAGATCGATACTGGTTTTCACTTCGCGTTGCATGATCCAAGTAAGCGTGTTCCTGCGTTCTTTTACCTGTCCATGCAAACTCGGATTGATCGGCGCCTAAGCCTTTGCAGCGACCGCGAGGCGCCCTATCAGGGTGGCTTCTGGACGGCCCTCGCCATCGTCCGTCCTCCGTACCAAGTTCGGCTGGCCCAGCTACCGTTCCTGCTGCCTAACCCCGCTATGATCATGTATCCCATCGTGTTCCCGCAGCTTCATAGCCTGCCCTTTCCCCTCCGATTTCTTATGGATGTTTCCCCCATCCTTCACCGCTCTATCAATCCTTCCACTTATCATTGCAATCTTCCACCTCCGTAAGACTACGCACCCTCGCCTCCGACGACGCCTGGCGCTCCCGCCTCATTCCTTCTTCTCTCGTAGCAGCTTCCTCCCATGGCGCCGAAGCGTGGCCGTCCATTGTCCGCATCGTCGGGCAATGCCGCCCTAGATAATAAACGAGAATTGGATCGTCGGCGCAAACGTCGTCAGCGAGAACGAGAAGACGCTGTACGTCTCGCAAACGAGGCGCAGGTTCAGCAAAGTAATCAGATCATCCAACAACCATCTCTTACCGACCCTGCTACTGCCGTCCCGCCACTATGTTTAGGCTTACCCGACATTACCGAGGAGAGCGCGACCGGTATTGATATTGAAGAAGGTCTTAGACCAGCCTATCACGAGGATATAATCGACCAGCTTCCTACCGCAGCCTCCGCGCGGCATCAGTCGCCGATCAGTACCTCGGATATATCCTCCCGCCGAGCCTCACCTATCCCTCCTATCAGCGATCTAGATGCAGAGCAGCCCTTCTACGGTGACGTTCCCGATCCTAGTCGTGCGGGTCGTCCTTCGGATGAATTACACCCGTCTCTAGAATCACCACAGAGTAGTCCTCTCCCGCATCGTCCTCGACCTCCTACTTCTAGATCCCTACCGCCTCCTGTTCCTCAAGCGTCTCCTCCCTCTCTACCTTCCTCCTCCAGCCGGATGTCGGACGAGCCGGATCCAGTGATTACCGTCGCTAAGAAACTCGTTCAAGAACTCCAACAAGGCTTCTATGGCTGTTCCTCCGAAAGCCATCGCCAAGAGCTCCAAGAGCATAACATGAAAATGACACGTCGTGGGCGTAGCTGTAAACCTTTGGACGAGATGTTCCTCGTAGAAGGCTTTCCATCGGTCCTGAATCGAGAGCAATTACTAACAACGCGAGACCTTGAGAGCGAGCCTCCTCCTACACCCGTAGAATGGCAGGCGATGTTCTGTGGCGTAGACGATAACCACCCAGTTCCAGTCCAGGTTTGTCTTCACGAGCATGAGCAGTCGGTTCCCTTCGTCGATATCGTCTACGATATCGATAGTTATCTAGGGTTCGCCACATCGCTCGGTTTCGCTCGCCGTGGTATAGAATACCAGCCAGCGCCTCAAGAGCGGCAGAACATTCAAACCGACGTCCACGTCCAGATCGGCGTCCCTGATGCAGATAGTGGTCGCGAACAAAACATTCCGCTTCAACAGGTACCTCACTTTATGATCGGTCGAGTTACGGGCGACGACGTGATTTCCGTATACGTATTATTCCCTAACCTTCCCGTTCCGACGACGGGGTTTATCGCATTATCGCGGGAGCACCATCGATTATGGATGGATAGTATATTCCTACCTTCCATCTCAGACCACTACTCGGGCGACTTTACGCAGCATCTACCCGGCAGCTTCGAGCATAGTCTTCGCAACTCACGTGCACGACAAGTAGAGCAACGAGTAAGCTTTACACAGTCGTACAATATGCAGCAATCTATAGCATATCATCTGTATCCCGAGCATCTTCACGCGTTGTGGATCAGTATCACGAATAAAATTCGTACGGTTCCGGGTGCCGCTGTGTTTGCCGACGCCCAACTTTTCTTCTCCGCGAAAGGAACCAAATTGAAGTACAAGACTCCCTCAGAACGACCGACTTTACTCGCAACCCTTCAACATTTCGTATCTGCCTTTGAGCAGCATATCCATCTCGAGTTCGTTGGTATTCAACGCCTCTACGTCGACCTCGGGAAGGAACTTTATCCGATCGTGCGGAGCAGTCGGTACGTTCCACTCGAACCCGAGCGAGTGGCGCCCCAACCGGCACGTGTCCTTTTATGGAAACGTTGTTGTTTGGAATCGTACATGAATAGAATGTATGACGGTGATCCGCCAGCTTCTACCGGGGACGGCCAGAGGTTTTTTACCGTCAGCATGCTCCACGAGGCCGCGAACCTTACTAGTGTTTCTCCCGCCACCTCCGTCCTCCGTCGTGGCGGTCTAATCTACAGTCAGTTCTATGGATCTGTGAAAGAGGTTATCGATGCCGCTAAAACGTATCTATTCCAGAACGATGGACTAGAAGATTTAGCGCTCGATCCGCAGATTCGGCAAGCGGTCTCCGCGGTCGGGAAGAGCGATCGTCGGGATATTCAGATCATTAAAAGAGCATACAAAGCTAGTAAGAGACGTCTTTCCGACGCGATTCGAGCATCTATTCGGAAAGCTTTCGGCTTACGGGAAGAACATCGCTGTACGTGGACACTCATTCTTACTATCATCGCTATCCTAGAAGGACTCGCCTCCGATGCTCCTATTGAATTATCTTCTTCGACCACCTTAAGTCCACTTACTACCTCCGATCCATCGTATTGCTGGGTTATCCCTACGAAAACCTATCTCCAATTCCTCGCCCGTAACGCCGATAAGTTCGCTACCGGCTTCGAGGTTGCTCGCGCATCATGCACCGGAGAGATTGTGTCTTGGGAGAAGGCCAAGATTATCGCGCTGTTCCTGCGTTGTTTACGCTATTCCCTGGCCGGCCACTACCTCGCTCGGGAGCGCGCGTTGTGGCTTGGCCGCGCGACGATCAAACAACAATCGAGCGGCAAGAAGGTGACACGCTACGGGTTAGGATTCGCGCACACCTCCGTCGCTTACGGCTACTGCTGGTTTGAACCACGCGTCGACTGGACGCAGCTGCAGTTCCGTCGTGAGATTACCCGCCAGCTTTTTTTTAGTATCACCGGCATGCAACGCACCTACGTTCGCCATAGTGGGGACGTGTCGGACTTGATCAGCGGGTCTGACTCCATCGATCATGTCATCCTCGAGTGGATCCCGCAGCTTACCCACGCGCCCGACGCTCAAGACCAACTCCTCGACTATTGTGTCCACCTCTGCCAGCGACAACTCCGGCGCGACACTATCCGGCATTGTAAGAATGACATCCGTGCCGAGAAGTTCCGCGAGGCTCGACGAGGCAATACCCCGTTCTATCACGATTATCTCGAAGAGATCTGCCTACCCGGGAAAATCCATCTAATGCGAACGCAGAACTCTAAGTCGTTACTCGGCCTCGTGAAATACCTCGTCGATAACGATGAATACTCTCAGCGCAAGCACTGGCAGAGTCTATCCTTCCGTGTCCTCTACCGTCGATGCCTCAACCTCTTCCGCGATTACGACGACGATAACGCGACGCGACAACAGTTTAAGAGGCGGTATCGCACATACTTGGTGAGGTACCACTGGTTATTACCTAACCCGTCGGGTCTCCAGCTGTGCGATAAGAACAAGGCGCGGCAACGAGTCTGGTACTCGATCGGACTGAAAGAGGAGGATCCTCAGCGGCAGAAACCGGTCCTCGAGTCGGGATTTGACGATTGGGTCCAGATCAACCAAGGCTCCTTCCGTGGGTATCGGCCCCCTGCCCTGCCCACTTACATGGAGTGGGAGTGGGAGGAGTGGGAGCAGTGGTTTGAAGTGATGAAGAACCGTCGCCCCGGTGGCGCCCTCGCGTCGCCTTGATGGCGTCTGACGTCGACCCGGATATGGCGCATCCCTTCTGGAAGAACATGTGTTATTACCCCTACGTCTGGACATTTATCTATGTCCCGCGTAGGCGAGGCCGATATCGTCCGGACGTGTATCTAGGCTCTTTTCCCTCTGTCGTTCAGCTTTGCGTCGGAAGCATGGGTTTCGTGTCGGGCCTGTCTTCTGACTTTTTCGGTATCGTGTCTACATGACCACCTTCGGTAGTAACACGTGTTCTTACTATCGCTTTCTGGGCTTTACCGTTATTCTTATCGTCGGCCAGTGTTTAGATAACCACCTTCGGTAGTAACACGTGTTCCTACTATCGCTTTCTGGGCTTTACCGTTATTCTTGTCGTTGGCCAGTGTTTGGATAACCACCTTCGGTAGTAACACGTGTTCTTCCTATAGCTTTCCGCGCCTCGTCGTTTCCCTCTCGTCGTCCAGTGCCTCGACGATAAGTATAGGTAGGAACACGTGTTCTTACTGCCCTTTCCGCGCGTTATCGATTCCCTCTCGTCGTCTAGTGTCTCGACGGTACGAATGGATAGTAACACGTGTTCTTATTATCCTTTCCGAGCTTAGTCGCTGTCCTCTCGTCGTCTAGTGTCCCAACGACAGGTGTGGACAGTAACACGTGTTCTTACTATCCTTTCCGAGCTTCATCGTTTTCCTCTCGTCGTCCAGTGTATATGTACTGACGAGGGACAGTAAGACGTGTTCTAAGTGTCCTTTCCGAGCGTTGTTATTCTCCTCTCGCCGTTCAGTGTCTAGGTAATGAATGAGTTAGTGACACACGTTACTGCTGGCTTTGCCGAGTATTAGGGTTCTCCTCTCGTCGTTCGGTGTCTCGACGAGAAGCAGGGACAGTTACTCGAGTTCTAGCTGCCCTCCTTAGGCTTCGTCGTTCTCCTCTCGTCGTCTAGTGTCTTAGCAAGGACTAAGAGCAGTAATAGGCGTCGTAATTATCGTCTCCGAGCTTCGCCGGGGCCCTTTCCGTTGTCCCGTGTCTAGACGAGAAGCAGGGACAGTAACACGTATTCTTACTGTGTTCTCCGAACTTCGCCTTAATTCTCCCCGTTAACCAGTGCCTATGTAGTTACGAGAGACAGTAATACGTGTCCTTACTCCCCTTTCTAAGCTTCGTTGTTACCCTTTTCATCCTATAGTGTCCGAACGACAACTATAGAGAGGAATACGCGTTCTTACGCTCCTAGGCTCGGTAGCTATCTTTTACATCGTAGTAGGCGTACGAGGACTATAATAACACGTGTTACTACTATCCGTATTAGCTCTACTACTATCGATTAGCTAGAGGAAGAACCCTAACCTATTAGAAGGGCTTCGTATTCCTTAATCCTCTCTCTTACTACTATTAGGCTAATATATTATATAGCTATCTAAGTAACTCTTATTTTTATTAGTTATTAATTTATATTACTATATATAATATAAGGTAAATAAGGAGATTATTAATTTATTATTAAGTAGTAATAATTAAACGATTATAATATAATTAAATCTAGAGAATATATAATCGTATGATTTATAAATAAGATAGGGTTTTATAAGTCTTAATAGAATAGTAAAAAATAAATTTCTAGTTTAAATAAGTAATAATATATTAAACACTTAGGTATAATAGTAAGGAATTAATAATATAATATTATTATACTTAATAATATTTATTATATTAATTATATTTCTCTAATACTATTATAAAGGGTAATATACGTTTCCTAATCTAGAATTCCGTTAAAGATTATAATTTAATCTAGTAAAAAGGGTATTTAATAATATAACAAAAGGGGTAATAAATACTACTATATAGAAGATCTTATAAATATACTTTAAGTACGATAGAATATATAAAATATTAGTATTAAGGATATTATTATTTAAATAATTAAATAATACTAATAATAACGTTTAAATATTATAAATAAGAATAGTATCGGTTTATTTATCTAAATTAATATAATAAAGCTATTATTAACCCCTATATATTAAATTATACTTCGAACTATAAATAAGCTATAATAAAGTATTTACTAGTATAATAATTATTATATTATAACGCTAAGATATTAACGTAACTTCTAATATACGTAATTTACTTTAATTAATATATAACGCTTATATATTACGATTTTATTTAATAAGTAAATTTATTTACTTATTCTAATTATAATATAGAGCGTTATTTTTATTAAGTAGCGAGTTATTTATAATAAAAGGCGTAGTATTATAAAAATTATACTAAATTTATTCACTTTATTATATTAATTAGTATTTAGTTAGAAGTAATAGTAATTCTTTATTTATTACTATAATAATAAAGGTAATTTTATAAGATTTACCCTACTAATAACGATATAAGGCTATAAATAGCTTTATATTACGAGATATCTATTATTTACTTACTACTACCCGGTCTTTCCCCGAGAAACACCCGCGGAATTCTAGTAGGCATTCGCTATCGTGAGTGAGGTGCACAAAATTACACGATATGGTAAGTTTCGTACACCATCCTGTTCGACTGGAGCTCACCGACTGCATGATGCCAGCTGCTTGCGCATCGATCTCTTGTGGCCGTAGATATCGTGCTTTGAAATGTCGTGGTTTGGGGCCTCGAGGAGTGGATGATCGATACGCTAAACTATTCCTAGATTTTTCGACCACCCGGCCAATAGTAGTGCTCCATTACCTGACGAACGCTAGGCCTGATTCGAATTTTCTGCCACCGCACCAATCAAAATACAGCAGCCAGACCTTAGACCCGACGATAGTTTAACGTACTGCTTCTCGCATCTCGAGAAAGATGTTCTACTTAACCTAGAATGTTTAATGAAACTCGCACACAGGTTACTTATACTACGTGTAATAAAATAACTAACGGACTAGGTATATATAGTATATTCTACACCGATATTTTTACAACGTGGCCTAGTATAAATAAAAAATTTTATATTAGAATTTAATCCTGTTTCCTCGTTCCCGAAAGATAATAGTTTATACTTAGATAGCGGGAACGCGATTTAAGTATATTCTTGCGTATACTCTCGTACTTAGATATCTCGACTTAATAACCTATCGATAACGAAACTAGTATTATATACAATTAGTACTTATTCTTTTCTCGCTCTTATATAGCCGAAGTTAATAGTAGCTACTTTAGGTCTAGCGCCGTTACTATATAAACCCTAAGATATAATTTACGAATACGAGGTTACGAAGAACGATAATACACGAGTCTTACGTTGCTAAATAATTAAATAGTATTAGTATAGGTGAAAATACGGAGTAAATATAATCGGTAAAGGGACGGAAATTAATTTCTAGAACCGTTAGGCGAAAGCTACGCGACCTACGGGCTCCGGGTGGCTAGGATCGGACCCTACTATACCTCGGGGACGGCTACGAAAATATATTAGAAATAAAGACGTAAATACCGCTCGTTATACTCGTCGTTAGTTATAGGGTTAACCTACGCAAAGCTTACCGCCTTAACCTAGCGGCTTCGTTTAGGTAAGCGGTCGATTTTCGTTTTCCTCTAATCGTGCTCTAGCATATTAATCACTAAGAGTATTTCCGCCTAACCGGTAATTAGGTTAATTTTACACCTTCGTTTTCTAGCCTACTAGTTTAGGAAACGCTAGTGGAGACCGCTAAGACCCTATAATTACCTACTCCTCTCGAAGAACCTCTACTTAAAGACCTACTAGCTTTCGGTAATACCGACGCTTATACGGATAATGCTAGTAAGGATTATTTAGAAGATAAGCCTCTATCTTACTTAGTAGGCGAAGATACAGCTACTAGTATTCCGCCTAATACTAGAATTAGTTCTCTAACCCTATCCTAACCGGCGGTACCGGCTCTTTTCCCGGCGACAATATCGGCGGTAATCTCGGCTCGTACGAGACGGTAGCGATTAACTACGTAAGCTGCCTAGTATAGCTAAACATCTCCTCTACTAGAACCGGCGCCCGGTCTCTTACTGGACGAGCTATCGGCCGAACCGCTGCTTCCTAGCACCGCCTTAGCCTATTTCCTAGCCGCATAGTATCTTGCCCTTGATCCGGGTCAAGCGCTATTAGAACTTACTCGCTATACTCCTAATATTCCTCTAAATCTCCTTTACAGTCTAAAACGACTTCATGAACTCCCTAACGAAACGCGCCCCGATAGTATTCTCAGCCCTGCCGAAGGGCTTAAATACGTTCAGTCCTACTACCGACCTAACTAACAACTGCCTGATGTTATCTCTCAGCCTTCGATTAAAACACCTTCGGTTTAGTATACGGAAGAGGAGCTGTAGTATCTATTTACTAGTTACACGTGTGGCGCTAACCGGCCTTTCCGACCGAAGATTAACCCTACCGCCGGCAGCTTAGAAGACTATATCGTTACTACCGAATTTAATATTAACAGCCTCCTTATCTTTACCTTACATCTAGGTTTATTCCGGTAAGGGATTCTCTGGTACCCTACTTAAATGCCTACGGGTGCTATTACGACGAGTATGCATATGAAGACGATGCCCGTTTAGTATACCGACGACTACGGTTACCTCTACTATCGGAGGGTGCCTATTTATTATATTCCCAACTACTGCTTTGCACGCCCGCCCGGAACCGACGGGATCACCGTTTATTAGTTCTTTCCTCGGCTGTATAAGCCTTGTGAAGTAACGGCGGCTGAAAGGGAAGGATAACGGCTCAGTGCGCATTCTTTTAGCCGCTAGATTAATCGGGTCCTTCTTCCGAGTCTAAACGAGTGCCTACCCGCCGGTCGAGTGTAATATCTGCTATCTAGCGTCTAATATACCCAAGCTAACACCCGAGTATTCTATACCGAAACCCATACTAGCACGGCTAACACCGGTTCTCGGCACTAGAACTTCTAGTACGAGATCTCGGCTAAATACCTACCTGCTATCTAAGATACTATTATACGCCGAATTTAACGGCCTAGTAATTACATCTTTCGAGATACCTTTCTCCTAGTGATTAGCAAGGGTCTTAAATTACAGCTATAGAAGACGCCCTACCTAACGAGTACGGTAGACTATTTCTCTAAATGGCTTACTCGGTAATTTAATCTATAGTACTTCTCTAAAGATACCGTCTATATCGATCTCGGTAAAGAGACTCTAACTACCTATTTATCGATATTATTATAGCGAGAAGAATTCCTTTAACTGTTTACGTCCTACTTATCGATCTGTATCGACGACCGAGCCCTAGTAAAGCCTACCTTTTACCCGTAGGGATTTTTACGAGGCGTAGGTGAAGCTATAGTTGAACCCCGTCTTAAGTCCCGGTTACGTAGTTAAGGTGTATCTTATATTTAGTACTATAGCAGTTTTAAGGAGATCTATACTGCGGGGACTACGTATCCCTTCTCTAACCCGTATCTATCCAACCTAACGGTTAGTCCCGAGGTATTAGCCACCTTGCAGCATGTCGGTAGTGCTATTAGTGTACGCCCGGAGATCCTAGTACGGTCTTATATCTATTCTAAACTCCGCAGTTACTATAGCCTAGTTAGCTCTATTACTAAATCGTATAGCAGTCGGTAGGAATCTCGAATAACTCTGCGACTTCTTCGCTAAGTGTATTAGTGTGCTCGTTATATCCCGCTTCTACTATCGTTCCACGTTTATGCTTCTACTACTTAGGTTACCTATCCTATAAGTGCTATAATCGATTAGTATCGCTTTCACCTAAATAAGTTCTGCTTTACTTTTAAAACTATCTATACCCGATGCCGAGAAAGACTATATATTACCTAGGAGCACACCTAACTTATGATTCTAATACTAAAATGCATTACCTATTTTTAAGAACGACTAGTGCTAGGAAGCTACCCTTAGCTTTAGAAAGATTACTATTCGTCTACGGCTTCCCGTAGGCGGAATCCAGTACTAGCCAACCTCCGACCTTAATATAGGCTTACTATTAGAGTTAACCTAGCTGCCGATAGGTATAGTTAGCTTACCGATAAGATTAACTAGGCTAACCTTATTCTCCGGTCTAAGGTTAGTGGATAATTTCGAGTGCAATAGCTATTTATTCTAAGCACCTTTCGAATATACTACCGGCGCCTTCGCAACTATATAGATAACTACGTTACGATAGCTTCTTCTGCCTATCTACTTACTTAATAGAAAGACTCTACCGTCTATATTACCTACCTGCTTCGATTATTCCGGGCTATCTACCTCCGAGCTTTTCACCGCGACGTCTTTTATATTCTTCGACCCTACGTTAGGGTAGGATACTAGCCTAAAATTAAGTAAGGTAAGCTTAGCCTTAGTATAGACGTGTTAAACTGTGTACTTAAGCCTACTCGAGCGAGCAGCCGTCTTATAACGAGCCCGTATTAGAAGATTCGCAACTTTTACGCCCTGTTTTAGTTGCTTTAGGGGGAGAATAATGGGTTCCCGAGAGGTCCTTAGCGGTAGCTACCGTACCGAATATTATTTACGTTCTATAAGCAGCTGTTAACCGACGTCCTAGGGCGTAATTATTTTCGTGCTTAGCGTCGAGGTCTTAGCCGTTACCTTCGGATCAACTTCTAGCTTCTTCCGTATCCGTGTAATAATATTCTTACTAGCTACGATCGCCTAGGAGATAGTCGGGTGGTATTTCGGTAGTGGTTTAATTTTAACTTTAAGCTGGCACAACACCTTAGTAAGAACCACGAGTAGATCGTTTAATACCGGTACTAGTATTCGTAGCCGCCGGGACGATGGTTAATTATACCGGAGAAAGGTAGGGCACCTTTCTAGTTCCCCGAGGGGAGTTCCTATTAACCTATCTAATAGATACAATGCAAGGTCTACTCCGTCCCGATATTTAAATAGCGTTCTTTCGAACCGAGTAAATTCTCGCCTAACTTTAAAACTTAAGTGAACAAGTTAGGAGATAGGAGCCTAATTCCGGTAACGAGGATAAAGATAGCCTAGAAGCTAACGATATTCGTAACCCTATTAGTGTTTAATAGCTTACTATCGCACCTAATAATACTAGTAACGCTAGTGACTCTAATACTAGTTCTTTCGTAGCGGATAATCCGATATTATCCGAGTATAAGGACCGGCGACGACTTCGTGCGGATGAGAAGCAGTATCGTCGGTATTATTAACGGCTGGGCATTATTCGTTACTCCCTGCGACTGGAAAGGTAGACCTTCCGAACGGCGGTCCTACGCGTTTAGGTGCGAACTAGTGATCGTAACGCGGGTGAAAATCCTCCTTAAGTAGGAAACTAAGATATCGAGGAGACCCTAAGTCGATATAATATTCGTCTTACCTAGATAGCCGGCGAAGAAGCCCGATATTCTCGTGCTATTACTCGTCTATCCTAGGATCGTCTAACCTCTCTTTAATAGGCACGTTTTCGTCGAGAGAAACGTTACTAAGCGCAGCTATAGGCAGAAATCGAAGCTCGCAGACGTCGACGAGAGAGAGCTCGATAGTAATAGAGAAAGGAATTTTAACGACGAGTTCGAGTAGAGAAAGCTCGTATCCGGTAAGAGTATTAGTGGTTAGTATCGATTCGAAGTAATACCTAGCATCGTAAGCGTCGGATACTAGGACTATTAGATACCTAAGACTACCTAAGATAAATAGAATACTAGTTACTATAATAAAACTCCTTCTAGGTCGTTACTCTTTAATATAGTTCGAGTCTATTAATAGTAGTCCCTAAACATTATATAGGCAAAAAGTAGGGCTTATTATTTGATTCTATTACTTATTAGGTACTAGGTTTTTTAAAGACGGCTAAGACCTAGCTTTAGTAACTAATAATATATCGGGTAGGCGCTAGAATTAGGGTTTACGAGGGACTCCCTACTATCTTAGGCCCTATTTCGTCTATACTCGTAAAGGATATCCCTCCGTAATATTACTACTCGGCGGCTCTCGGTCCTAGCGAGATCACCCTTAATTAGTCGGTAACCAACTAGCTTAGTTCTCTTTTAGCCTCCCCTAGCCGACCGTCTCTCTCCGCTCTTTTTTA